>JAOWBH010078147.1:0-14739 GCA_028566215.1 Silene coronaria | reverse complement strand
ACCTTGGAGTACCTATAACTTCTAAGAGACTTACCAAGATTAAAAGGAACATCATTTCAGCTTACAGAAGAGTATTTAGAAGATTTTCAGTTTATTTCATATAAGTGCAAAAGTTCAAATAAGCAATTCCTTTTCTTCTCAGCAGACCAAGTTTTTACCGGAACAGAACTAGTACTTGTAAATAAAATCAATTCCCAACAAACAAAAGTCTAAAGATCTAACAAAACAAATGCAAAAGGTCTAAGAGACACCAAAAAGTGCAGTTCTCAGTCTATAGAAACACCATTTATATAGTAAACACAAGTGTATTCTCTACTCTTTCTTGAGCATGCCAGGAGGCAGAATATGGCCCCCTTTTGATGTAAATTATTTGTTCATTTAGATAATTTTATATTTTAGCTATTCCAAAGGCCAATTACAAAGGATTTCAAATGAAAAGATGAGAAAAGATTAACTATCACCGTCGCAACAGACATAGCGCAAAAGAATCAATTGATAGTAATAGGCAGTAAAATATGAAGTTATTCAATCACTTTACCTCTGGTCTGACAAAGCATCAGTAAGGGGAGGTCAAGTTGCTACCTTTTATTCACAAATTCAGCAAACTGAAATAATGTAAACAACAGTAATTGGTCTAAACGTCAGGATAACTCGAACCTAGCACCATAATTGACAGCAGAAAATATGAGATAACCAAACCAATTGCACCCACCAAATTGGAATGCTAGCAAGAGTCAGAGTTCAAACCATTCATACATATAGGGAAGAGAATACTCGATAAAAACTACTAACATAGACGTAGGCTTAAGTGAGTTGATAATTGATAAAAAAAAAAAATACGAAGATCAAAAGCTCAACATAATTACACCAACTAGATACGTAGAGTAGATATTACTTTCCTACAGTAGCTAACATAGACCTTCATAACTTGGAATGACTTCCTTTCAAACTTGAAACATACTACCTTTTTCAAATAACATAATTTCACCAAGCAATGATCAGTGGAAAAGGAAAATCAAGAATGCCTCTTGCTCAAAAATTCCATAGAAAAACCAATAAGGAACTTCGTGCTAAGTAATGATATACTCTGTAATAATATACTCCTTCCGTCTCAGTCATTTGTTTGCCTTTTATGTTCTTCGTGAGGGGTATTTTAATCATAGGTAAAAAAAATAACTGAGACGGAGGGATTAGTTCGTAAGCATTTATATTGCAAAAAGTGCAGGAGTAATCACTAATGCTGAAAGTCTAAGTGTGTGTAACAGAGAAGTAGAGAACAATATATGTACATACTAAAATAGCGCAAAATCCAAATCAAATGTAATAAGAAAAGAAGCTAGTACAGCTGTGCCATGAATAATAAAGTGAAGAATATTCTAAATCATGTTGCTTAACCATGAGTAAGTGTTAAATAGGGACATCCTAATTGCAGGTCAATAATGCTGCAGTATCATCCAACCAATCACAAGAACCGCAAATAACCACCACCAGCCAATCACCGTCACTATACGAGCTTGAACCTACAAAAAAAAAATCACCTTTTTCTTTTGATGTCTAAAACAAAAGGCATTTGTAATTGCCTGGGTAAGCTCAAGCAAGGTACTATATGCCTATAACTAGTGAATGACTGACTCATGGGTCCACAAATTAAATTTGGCTAAGTGTAACATAGAGGTTTAAGTGCAATGGAAAATATATATAGATAGGGGTGGATTTGCTAATACTTAATCAATAAAGTCACCCCAAGGCATGTAAACAAGGCAACTTAACAAGCAAAGTTTCCAAAGTTTATCATCAATTCATCACATTATACCAGGGAAATTGGCATTATTGGAAAAAAAATCTACATTCTAGAGGAATTAAATGAAAGAAAGTAACTAACAGAATAGCAAAAAATAGAAACTCTGACCTTGACCCAGTACTGTGCTTTAGTAGATGTGTATGTATGCTGACGAGTTAACTAATTATTGTTTGAGAAGGAAAAGAAGATCTCACTGTCACCTACACAGACAACAAACATGATTCAGAACATTAGACAGGTTCTCTCCAGAACTATATAATTAATCCAAGCCTATAAGAAAGAGTTGGTCAAGTGGAGAAACCTAGAAGATAAGATCAAATGACCACGAACAAAGCGAAGAACGATACAACTCTTGCCAACACCAGAATTCTGAAGCCTAACAAGCTGAAAGGGACGAATAAAAACTCAGAAAGTTCAAACTCAGTTGTAAGTAACTGCCAGAGGTATTGTTTATAGAAAAATAATTTAAGATGTGGTATTCTCAGAGGTATCACTTCAGTTAATGTTGGATGAGCATGAATTTCTAGCTGCAAATCCTAGAGAACTTATGAAAAGTTCAACCTTTATGTAGTTACCCAATTCAAAAAAGGGAATAATTAAGCCCTTATGTGCTTAACTAATTAAACTAGACAAACGCACAAATGTGATGTCTTATTGAAATTTATGACAAACAATCACACTCTAAATAAACTAATTAACATTGAGACTTACTCCAATGGCCTGTAATAAATCTAGCCAAACAATCTAGCTAAACAAAACTAGCTAAACTAATTAACATTGAGATTTATAGCAATACTTGTATTTGACGATTTCAATTTTGAATCAGAAAACTTACTAGACAACCTCAAATATCTCCCTAAAACACCAAATTCTGTAAAACCTAGTTCATAAAATCCTAACACCAAACTCTAAAAACAATTCTGGAAAATTAATCACAAAAATGGACTCAAACATGCATATAAATTGACATTTTAACAAAAAGTTACATACTTTGAACAAGTTAAATTAACAATTAGGATAATTATACCTAAATTTGAAATTAATCGAGGAGATATGTGGTTGCCAATAAGATTGTAAAATGACGAAAGCTCAATTGTGAATATGGAGCGCGGACGCCTAAAATGAGGTAGTTGGTCAGGAGAATTGGGTTTTCATGTTTGATTGTTTGTGAAGAGATCTGTAGAGAAAGGGAAACCAGGACAGAGAGAATAAGAAAGGGAAAAGTGAGGTAAAATAAGGAGTGAGTTTTGTTTTATCTGGTCTAGTGACTTAACAATGTTCAGCAAGTCTTACTTGTGACGGGCTATTCTCGTCACAAGCTTGTGACCTCTCACAAAAGGGAGAGAGAGGACAAGGTGGGGCACCCCATGTACTTCCCATGTACTTCCCACTCACCCCTAAATGAGTATTTTGTGAGAGGAAATGGTATCTGTCACAAGTTTGTGAAGAATACCTTCCGTCACAAATGAGATTTTGTGAACAATGTTTTGCGGCGTTACATAACCAAAACGCCTCATATGTGACATTTGCGGCGTTATTTACTAAAAACGCCTCAAACAGCTTTCTCGTTAGAAAAAATAAAAATAGATTTAATTTTCTATTTGCGGCTCCTTGACTAAAACGCCTCAAATAGATAGCCGCAAATTAATATTTTTCTACTAGTGTGTGAGTGTAAGTCTGATGTTGTACGAGTTTTACAAATGTAAATATGAAATTTTAAAAGTGTAGCTTTGATTTTTTTTTTTTTTAAGGCGGTTTTGATAGAGATTTGTGAGTGTAAGTCAGATGTAGTACGAGTTTTATAAGTGTAAATGTGAAATTTTAAAAATGTAACTTTGATTTTCTTTAAGGCTGTTTTGTGTACAAGAATTTGAATTTTTATAATTTCAACATTTTACGAGAGTAAGTTTGAGGCTTTACTAGTGTAAATGTAAAATTTTAAAAGTGTAATTTTGATTATTTTTAAGGCGGTTTTCTGTACGAGAATTTGAATTTTTATAATTTTAATATTTTACTTGTGTAAGTTTGAGGCTTTACGAGTGTAAGTGTGAAATTTTAATAGTGTAACTTTGATTTTTTAACGCAGTTTTGTGCATCAAAATTAGAATTTTTTATTATTTTAATATTTTGTAAGTGTAAGTGTAAATGTAAGTGTAAGTGTAAATGTAAATTTGTATTTGAATTTTAATATTTTAATATTTTGAATTTGAATTTGAATTTGAATTTTACAAGTGTAAGTGTAAATTTGAATTTTTATAATTTTAATATTTTTTAAGATAGTTTTAGTCCTATAAGTGTAAGTGTAAATGTGGTCCTTTATGAGTGTAAATTTGATCCCTTTATGAGTGTGACTTTAGTCTGACCACCGACAAATACCATCACCGTCCTCCACCACCATCCCACAACCACCAATAAGGTAGATTTTAAAAAAAAAAAAAAACTTTGTAAAATACTAGTAAATGATAGATCTACTAAATTTGAAACACAAATTTGAAAAAACGCAATGAGGTAGATTTGAAACACATATTTGAAAAAACAAAATCGAAAAAAATATATATAACAAGACGATATTGGTGGAAAAAAAAATAAGACGAGAATGTTGAAAGTGTAACAATAAAAGAACTAGAAGAATACAAGTTGACTAAATATGTCGAAAATGTAAGTGTAAATGTCGAAAGTGTAAGTGGAAATGTAAAAGATTAAAAAAATCATATTTGAAAAAACTCACACAAAATAAATGAGATTTGAAAAATATAAAAAGACGAATTTTAACAAGATGAGATTTGAAAAAAATATAAACCAAGACGAAAAAATATAAACCAAACACCAACAACACAACCATCTCATAATTTTTTTTTAATATGTTGAAAGTGTAAGTGTAAATGTCGAAAGTGTAAGTGTAAATGTAAAAGATTAAAAAATCCAGATCTGAAACACAAATCACAAACACAAAATGTTATTAATTGAATTCAAATTTCAAAATTCAAAATATCCTAACTTGAAAAAAAAAAAATCTAGATCTGAAAAAACTCACACAAAATAAATGAGATTTGAAAAATATAAAAAGACGAATTTTAACATGATGAGATTTGAAAAAATATAAACCAAGACGAAAAAATATAAAACAAACACCAACAACACAAGTACACAATCATCTCATAATTTTTTTTTTAATATGTTGAAAGTGTAAGTGTAAACGTCGAAAGTGTAAATGTCGAAAGTACACCACCATTACCAAGATTCGAAAAAAACAATTACATTATCCGAAAAAAACAAAAAATAAAACCTTAATAAAACTACACAACCACCAAGAACAAGATCCGATATAAACGAAAAACAAAATCTTAAAAAAACTACACCACCACCAAGAACAAGATCCGAAAAAAACAAAATAAAAACACAAGATTTGAAAAAACCAACAATAACATCTAACAATAACAACCACCACCACACTAATTTAAAAGAAAAACAAGAATGAAATTAAAAAATAATAGCAACCACCTTGACAACAAGACCACAACCCAACAAACACCACACCCACCCCACGAAACCCAACCACCCACGCCCCACGCGCCCGCCAGTGGCCTCCCACCACGACAACCACCATCAATCTCGCCAAAATCGTTTATTTTTTTGTAGATCTTATTTTTTTTTTCTTTGTAGATCTAACGTTTTTTTTTGTAGATCTAGAAATTTGTAGTAGTTGGTTTATTTGTGTATCTTTTTTTTCTTGGTAAATTAGCAATTTAAGCAAAAAAAAAAATGATAGGTGGTAGTGGTCGGTGATGGGGGTCGTGGTATGGTGGGTTTTGGTGGTGAATGAGGAAAAGATGAGTGAGTTATATTTTTGGATTTTTGGATTTTTTTGATTTTAGAGAGATGAGAGGATGATAATTGTGTGAGATGGGAGAGAAATGAGTGGATTATTAAACTATATATAGTGGGATTAGTATTTGATGATTGTGGATTAATAAAGTAGAGAGATAGTGTGTTTAATTAGTCATTAATCCCCTTTTTTTGTCCAATCTCAACTATCCATCCCCCTCATCCAAGGGTCCTAAAGAGAACTCAATGACTCACCCATCTTAGGAGGACTCAAATGATCATTCCTCTCTCTCTCTCTCTATATATATATATATATATTATTCACATTAAACTAATGATTGAACTCAATTGTCAAATTAAGTTAATAAGGGCCACGAGTATCTTGTGTTTGTTTGGTTTCCAGCCACATATAAAATGATCTGACAAACGGGTCATTTAATTTGGTTTCATATCGGACTAAAATTGGTTCAATTTTAATCAGCTTGACCTTATTTTCTGTCTCGGATCGGGTAAAATACGTTCGATTTTAATTAGTCGGCTTGACCTTAAGTTGGTAGCAGTTTGATTTCGATCAAGTTTATTTAGATTAGTCACTTTTATTTGTTTGTGCTCTTTCGAGTCTTGTATAGTTCGGTTCGGGTCGAGTCAAGATCAATTCAGATTAATTTCACATCATAATTTTCACGAGCTAAGGGTGACATAAAAATTGGATTAATGTTCCTAGTATTATTCAATTTGAAGGTAATAATTCAAATTATTAATAAAAACAAAGAATCAACTAAAAAAACACTCAGTATGGGAGTGTTATTTAAAATCAAGTCAATCAGTTCATATTATGAATTCAGATATATACAGATTTGGCTATTATTTAGTTATAATAAATTTAGACGGTTCGGATTGGTTTTCTCAAATCAGATGAGGTTTTAGCAGCTTTACATATACTCCGAAGAAGTTTAGGTGGAATGATGAAGAAGATACATGGAAAGAGGGCTTCTATTTTTAAGCAGCCCAATGCCCCCTTATCAAAGTTTTCAAGGCTCAGTTTACTCCACACTTTTTGTCATTCGTAAATTCTCATTTGTGTCGAATAAAATCCGTCATTTTGAAAAAACATAAGATAAAGGGGCAAGTGGGAGAGTAAGTGGAGGTCTCTTTAAAGAGAGATCTTGACAAGCAGACCCTTGGTCCGTCATTTGAGACTTAGAGTATACCAACGTTAAAAAGAAAAATTAGCACCTTTAGGCACCGTCTAAGGAGATGTCCATGCAATTTCCCTCCTATAGTCCTATAGAAAAAGAGCCTACGCCATGCATATTATTATTTGCTTTTTATTTGCTTCCACGTACTAATTTTGGCGTTGGGACCTATTAATAATTAGTACTCCCTCTTATTCAGCCTAATGTTCCTCTTTCTTTTTGGCACAAAAATAAGGAAATGAATATGGACCACACAAAGTAGCCTATCCCACATGAAATTGAATTTCGACCACACAAAGGTTTCCAAATAAGGAAAGAGGGAACAAAACGTGATTATCATGAAAAAGGAAAGAGAGAACTTTAGGCTGAATAGGAGAGAGTGTTTGTAAATTTAAAAACAAAAAATAGAAGTATGTAGACCATGTACGATAGAGATGAAGTTTACTTCCTCTTATGTTTTAACCTCCCTATATCTTTCATCCATGTCATTTTTCACTGATTCCATCCTTTACATGTTTCCTTTCTCTATTCTTCTTCCACAATAGAGATGATCCTCTTATATTATTTATCTTACTTTAATTTTTTATTGTTAATATTGTATATCACTTTTTATAAATGAAAGACAAAATGTTAACCACTTGGCATATATTTGTGGGTTAATGGACACAAGGGCCTATGTTTTCTTTCCTCTAAAATTAGAGAAAATGAACATCCTCTTAGAGGAGAGATGATACTAAGAAAATGTGTAATATAGGTCTCACAATAGAGAGGACTTCCTCTTAGAGGAGAGATGATACTAAAAGGAGGATAAATCCACTTTATTATACATGCTCTTAGACCTTCTACAATAGTGACTACATTAAAATCCTCTTTTTTTTTTACCCTCTCATTTTTTAACACAACATTTTCTCTATGACTCGCATTCAGTTTCACCATGTTTATCCTCTTTTTATATATTTTGTTCACAATAGAGAGGATCCTCTTATTCATCCTTAACCATTTTAATTATATTTTAACTTTTATTAAAAGGAAAAAACTAAAATGTAAATATAAAAAATGGTGATTTTTTTTTATAAAGTAAAGAAGCTAGATTGATCGAAAATCAACCTATATCATCCTTGCGGATAAGAACGGTAAAAGAAAATCAAAGATTTTCAAATTACAAGAAAGCAAACATAAATGAAAGGGCACCAACAGAAATCTCATGTTAGACAAGAATGTCACTTTAAGCCTAAAAAAGAATTAAAAAATTAAAAAAAATAAAAAACTTAAGAAATAGTCTTCTTAAAACTGAAGAGAGTAACCGTAAAAATTTCTAACCAGAAACAAAAAGATCCAGGAAAGGGGTGTCCGGTTAAGCGATTTAACTGTTCTTCAGAAAACCGAACCAAACAGAACCAAAAATGGAACCGGGTGTAGATATTTATTACCCTATCAAATTACTATGCTTGCTACATCATCTATTTGCAAGGAATAAAAAACCAATCACCCAAAAACAAATGATGCACAAACAATATAATTAAATCAGCCCATTGAAGACAATGGCCTCACGAAACTTGCTCATGTATCATCTTTGTTTAACCTTAATTAATTTATCCCTTTTTCAATAAACAAATCTGAAAACTTGTTAATAACATATCAAACTTTTAATAAAAAAAAAGAAAATTTCCCTGATGAGCACATTAGATTTATGCAAACTAGCAAACAAAAAATTAGTGGAAGCAGCCAGAGCAATTCGAACAAGCATATTCTTTGCTCCTCGAATCGATATACTTACATTTTAATATGAACAATGATTTGATATAATCAAATAATTTGAAGATAAATTCTTGAAATATTACTCTTTAATTCTTGATTTAAACCTTCCTTAACTAAGATAAGTGACTAAAAATAACTCTCCTAGGCTAATATAGCGAGTAAATTAAAGTCTAATCTTTTGAGAAAGTGAAAATTAATAAAGAAAATTAAAAAAAAATTCAATTAAAGGACTAAAAAAAGACATGTTAGGGAAGGAGATGAAAGGAAAAAAATTCTTGACCTATCAAAATCTGAGAGAGTTCATCTCTCCTCTTTCTCTCACTTCAACACTTTTTTTTATCTAAAAATGGTGAATTATAGTTGGATAGTTGACACAAGGGTCAATGTTCCACTTCCTCTAACATGTTCCCCTTCCTCTAATTTTAGGGGAAGTGGAGAACAACCTCCTTTTAAGAAGATGTTCTATGCATTCTCTACAATAAATAGGAGCTCCTCTAAGATGAGAGAGAATGTTAAGATAAGCCTCCAATCTCTCTATTGTACATGGTCTTAGAAGTAAATTTAACATGAAATATTAAAAGTTAAAATAATATCTAGAAAATTCACTAAACTTGTATCTTATGCCTTGCATATTTGAATTTGTGAGTCTTGCGACACGCTAACTTGGTATTGGCCACGCCTAAACATATCTTCTACTCCCTCCATTAAAGTCAATAATTTACACTTACTTTATCCCCCCTCTAAGACAAAGGGCTTATCATTTAAGGAGTATAATATGAATTTTGTTCTATTTGCATGGTTTGATGTACGATATAATAAAATGATATTTGTGTGTTTACTAAATTACTCGTATCAGTTGAACATAGAGAATGGAATGTGGCAAAGCTTTTTATTTTTTTTATTTTTTTTAAAGAACTAGCAGCTACTATCTTTGCTACACACTGGGTTTCCCCCAGGGCGTATGTCAGGTAAGTCACCCACGAGTGACATACTCGAAATGTAGTGGGCATAACCTCATGTCATAAACACTCCACAAGATTGCTCTTGTAGAGGCTTGAACCCGAGATCCTTGAGAATTTTACCATAATTTTAACCACTAGAGTCCACCATTGTGGGCACAAAACCTTTTATTAACTTCGAAAGATTTGAGCATTGTTGTCAAAATCGCTATCTGGATCATACGATCCTACAATTCAAAAAGTGGAAAACGATTCAAATTGTCGAAAAATTGTTTTGATGGTAGGATCGATGTAACATCATTCAAGATCGGATAGGATCGTACATGATTGTGTAGGATCGTTTAGGATCGTAAAGGCTTATTTCTATTACAAATTTGTGAGTTGTTTGTTCTTCTATATTTAAAACTTTAAATTAAAGGTATATTTGTAATATATTGATGTGATTATTAAGACTTTCGTATCATTAAATACGCTTTCAATATTATATATCACAAATTATACCAAATATTTACGTAAACTTGTTTATCCAAGCTATTTGTAAAATCTTATAATCAACAATTTGATTCTACGATTTGATCCTACCATTTCCTTTTCGATCCAAAGAACGATCCTAATCCTGACAACCTTGGATGCGAGAGATGGATCTTGACAAAAACTATTGAACCAAGTTCGTTTGATGATGACAAGTTCTTAATTATTATTGCCCTCTCGACTTACAATCTTGTTAGAAATGGATAAGTACAGGTTTTGATGAACAAGATCAAGTTTTGAAGAATTGAGAAGCATTCGTTCTTGGCTGGGGCTTTAGTTAAATCAATGTAAGAGTATGATTCTTAAGTTTGCTTTGAACAGTTTTCTAGACTGTTCAAAATTGGATGATTCATAACTCGTGGTTTAAAGCTTTTCTAATCTTATTTTGAAAAAGATTTTCGTGAAAGATTTTTTTGAAATCTGTTGACTGAAAGTTTTTAGCACAATTGAAAATATTTGAAACTTTCTTTTTGGTGTAAAATATCTTCTAAATATGTTAGGAAGATGGATTGAAAAGAACAAGCCAAAATTGTTTTTTATTTTAGGAAATATTTTATTTCCTAAAATATAGGATCTTGATAGACAATTTTGATTATTTAAATCTGAAGTTCTTTTTCAGAAAGTGTACGTGAAACATTGCATATCAACACTTTTGCAAAACTGATTTTAATGCTTTGAAAATTCATTTTGCAAAATCGCAAAAACTCGAGTCTTGTGAATCATTCTTTATTGCTTAAGGCTTATATTCGTAAGTTCGAAATTGTGCTTCATTGTTCATATTGTTGAACCAAATAAGGAGACAAGAGATTTGTATTTTTTACTTTTGAGAGAGAATTTTTTGGGGTAGGGTTGTACTCGGGATTGCACGATCGGGTTGATCGTGGGGATTATATCATTGTAATCTAGGTTTGGTTATTTGTGAAATAATAAGAGAGAAAGAGTGGACGTAGACCTTTAGAGAGTAGGTCGAACCACGTTAAAAATCATGTGTCTATTGCTTTTATTGCTTTTAGTTCTTTTTGTTTTTCGTTCTACATTAGTATCGCATTCTGTTTAGCAGTACAACATACTACGTATTGTTTGAACAGATCTCTGATCTGTTCAAATCGCCTGTGTACTGTGTTCGAATTGACTAGTGTTTTCATTTCTCGCCTAAAGTTTTAAAAGTAGTACTTAATTCACCCCCTCCCCCTCTTAAGTACCGGATCTATAAACTCAACAAAAACTAATCAAACTTACGTACTTTAGTGGCGAACAACTTGTAATGAAGTAGCATATGGAATGACTCATTACTTATAAATAAGAGTTTATGTTCGACTTGAGTTTGGGTAGACATAAGTACCAATGTGATAGCTGATGTAATTACTTTCTATTCATATAAGAATTTGCTTGATGTATAACACCCACTACTCTTCCGATAAAAAAATATTACTCTATTAACGCTCAATTTAGTGAGGGTAATAAATTTATTACCTTAAGGGTAACTGGGCCTAGTATCTAAAAAAGGTATATCGGGCCTGGTTAAACGTGTGATGAAGTGGATGGCATAAAGGCCTAGAAGAGGAACGTTTGTAATACCTCAACTTACCCTATAATAATAGTTATTATTAAGGTTTAGGGACCCTTTTGGGATTAGGGAGTGGACCTGTAAGTTTAATGAGAGTCTTAACATAGAGTGGGAAGTAAGTATTATACTAGGCATGAGCCGTAGTAGACCAAGTATAGGTTTTCTGGACCGAGGATAGGGTGACTCAGCTGAGTATGGGTATACTTGACCGAGTAACTAGGAGTGCACTTGGTCGAGTATCAAGAAGACGGAGAGACCTTGGGGGAAGCATAGGACCAATTCCAAGACTTACTAGCCCGTTGCCCTCATTATGGCATACTGGCTTGGTACGTTAGCCAAACGTTCTTCCCAACCTATTTCCAAGGACTAAGGAGATGGTGAATGCATCCACGGTTGGAGGATTTGATCACCTTGGTGATGAAGAAGGGGCGGCATTATTGATTAAGAAGATGGTGGACTCGGAAGCTAACTATGGGACAAAGGGAAACCTTTTGAGAAGGGAAGGAAGAAACTCGGAGGGTACTTCAAATTCAAATGCGGAGACCAATGCGAAAATTGATATGTTGACTAGGAAGTTGGAAGAAATGAATCGGAGACAAGTAAACCAAGCATCCAGCTCTCACGTGCCTCCAATGGAAGAAGTGATTCAACCAACCACTTCCGAGGCTTGTGGTGGTAGGGGTCACTCATATGCGGTGTGTACTAACTATATCTATCAGTTAGACAATGAAGAAAATGTGTAAGATGTTAATGCTTTTCAAGGTTTCAACAACTTCAACCGACCACCGAGACCTTCCTTCAACAATAACAAGAATTCTTATGACCCAAGTTTGAATCATTACCAACCGGGACAAAGGAGTCAACCAAACATTAGTTGGAGAAGCACAAATGTGGAGAATCCACCGACACCACAATCTCAAGCACAAAATGTGAACCCACCGGGATTTTATCAACTAAGAGGAGGTAGCCAAAGACAAGGAAACAAAGGGAATTACCAAAGAGGTAATAACCAAGGATAAAACAACAACCAATCTTTCCAAAGCCAAAGAAATTAAGGGTACCAAGAGCAAGGGTACAATCAAGGCTTCAATCAAGGATTTCAAGGGTACAACCAAAATTTCAACCGTTCCAACCAAGGGTGTACGATCAAGGGTACCAAGGTGACCTAAAATTCAACAATTACAACTAAGGACAAGTTTATTTCAACCAAGGTCAAGGTTTCCAAGGAGACCAAGGGTTTAACAATTACAATCAAGGTCCCAATCAAGGGCTCAATAATCCTCAATTCAATCAAGGTCAAGGTTTTAATCAAGGATATAACAATAACCAAAACTTCAACAATGGTAATCAAAGGTTCAACAATTCTCAAAACCAAGGGCAAGGAAGCCAAAATCAAGGATATGTCAATCAAGGGCATGGACAAGGAAACAAAGTGAATTACCAAGAAGGTAATAACCAAGGACAAGGAAACCGATATGACTATGGGTTCCCCTTAGCCTTGCACAACCAACCGTTTAATTAAGAACCAAATCTTCAAGAAAACATCCAAGTCGGAGACTACGGGAACATGATGAAGTTAATCACCACCACTCAAGATGCGGTGAAACAATTGAACTCCTCCCACAAGAACCTCGAAAACCAAGTGGCAACCCAAGCACTTGTCCATCCTCACAAACCATCGGGAGAATTGATGAGGGCAAGGTCAATCATATAAGGATCCCTCGGGACCCCACCAAGCCCATGCGGATCTATTGAGAAGCAGTGTAGAACTTCTGGACCCGTAGAAGGATCATGACATGGAATTTAAAGAAGATAGAAGTGATTTACGAGAAGAAAATGTGACAAATGCGGAAACAACAAGTGGGAAACTTTTACTAATTATGTGGTGAGTAGAACCGTTTATAAACTTCTCATAAGCTCCTCAATACCGATGTGGGGCAACTTAACCACATATCTCTTAGGATGTTATACATGGTATGACCCAGTGGGTAAGAAGGGGTCCGACGAGATGGACCACCAGATCAGGTTACAACAAGATTAGTAGAAGGCAAATCACCCAAAATCACAAAAATTACTACACTATCAATCATTCGCGTTATGTCAAATCGATAGATATTGTTGTGATATGATATCCATAAGAATACACTGGACATGGTTTTTCCTATCCATTTTAGATCCTACCGCCAGAAAAGACCGTCCTAATCTTAAGAGCACGCTTCTTATTTACAACTACCAAACATGCATTCGTGGTTGCAAAGCATCTTGCTTGTGCCGTACACTATCCGTCACAAGTTGAAGACGGATAGTGTCCCTCTCACAATAAGGCAAGTGGGAGGATAAATGGGAGAAAATTGAGCACCCAATGAATATGACCACTTGCATATTGTGAGAGGGACACTATCCGTCTTCAGCTTGTGACAAATAGTGCCCGTCACAAATGAGAATTTGTATCGTGGTTGATGTATTGATGCCAGTTGTAGTTCGTTAATATTTGATCACTTGAACTCTTGAATAGATTAATTATTAACATATTCAATTTACTATCAATTCAATAAATAGTTTTGGTACCCGTGTATGCAACGTAGTGGGTAGATATAAGTTTTTTTTATTAAAATTTAGATGTTCTTAATATTAAATAAAAATATCCAAATAGCCTCCTTTCCAATTTCCATGTACTAAATGAAAGCATAATGTGAAGGATCGCAATACGCAGCGGAAATAATAATTGTACGATCCAACTAAAGATCTATTGCATTCAAATTGATGTAAAAAAAAAGGATTAAATCACATATCTGGATTTAAGACGGATCAACAATTAACTCTGAAAGTACAGAGTCTTTAGTGTATCCACACCGGGTACAATCTACACTCTCAACCTTTGAGAGAACTCGGAGATTTGAGAACATTGAGAAAACCCTTTTTCTCTCTCTTAACTTTATGGGTGAAATAATTGACTGAATGAATTAACCTTGTTAATTCCCTTAGACCATTTATTTATAGGGAAAGATAAAATAACTCTTTATTTTATTTCCTTATTTAAATACTATGGAATACTTTCTCCTTTTATTATTTGTATCTTCTGTGTTAGCAGTTAATACAATA
>JAOWBH010078036.1:0-14740 GCA_028566215.1 Silene coronaria | reverse complement strand
TAGAGAAGATTTAGCATCATTTGTATAATTACAAGAATGGACATCAGTACCTTTTCTTTGAATGCTTTGTACAAAAATATTTCACATTCTTCTCCAAGGGACTTCCGACAAGGCCACTGCATTTCCAAAGAGTTTTTCATAATTAGTAACAGTACTTATTTCCGATTAGTATTATAAATTTCGGCCAAAGCCAAGGGACTGCCGAAAGCACCACTATAAAAACGATGATAGTTCGAACGAAGCACAAGAACTAATAGAATAAAACAGATAATATCAGCAATCAAAGAAAGTCAGTGGAAAGAAACTAGAAAACTGCAGGAGTAGAATAGACAAAAACCTGATTCTTCTCTGCTTTGAGCAGGATTGCGTAGGTCAAAATGCATTCCTTGTACTGTGGATGATTAATTTAGCAGGAAATCAAATTGACAAAATTATTAAGGCTTCAAATTAAAAGTTTCTACAAATGAAGCAGGTTAAACACTACAGAAAAGAGGTCTCACTTGCTGTTGCTCCGAAGCATCGAGGAGAAAGTGAACTGATCCAAAACCACTGGCCAAGGTTTTTTCATACAGCGTCCTGTTGACGAGAAGCTGATCAAATAAGGAATTGGAAGATCAAATTAGTGGGGAGTTTGACTTGACAGGATTCATAAATTTTCAGATAACCGTCTTACATATGTGACCAACCTATTAATTACTCCATACATAATTAGATGATAAATACAATATCTGGTTTGGTCTAACAACTATCCCATGCAAGACTCAGCAAAAAACTAAAAATTACGCTATTTTGTTCTCTTCCAAGTCTTAGAAAACATAGATTACAGTATTACCTCGTATCTATCCCATGTTTGTTTGTATCCAAGGCCGACTCGTATAAGAACAACAATGAGAGCCGTTGCAGCAATGACATCTAGCATTACGGCTGACCTGAGAAGAGAAACACAATCTTATAGAGTGCAGTAGAATTTCTCCAATGTTCAATCTAAAGTGGGATAATCTCCGAAACGGTTGGTATTTACAGAGAAAGAAAATGCTTAGGTAATTCCTCTATTGAATACTACAATTCACAAGAAGGGGGCGACAATTTAAACCCTCAACTTCTGTCACAAAAAAAGTCGTCAAATTCTATGTCTCAATTTGGTGGCTCTTGTACAGACATGTTTACTGGACCACAATAGTTACTCCTGCTATGAAGAGCCAACTTATGGGTGTTAATTATCCACTAAGAAAGTAAAAAACCCGATGCAAATTAAAATTACACGCGGATGGTGACAAGAGACAACATTACTTCAGAATTAAAGGCTCTTGCCTTCATCAGGAATCGGATGTACGCACTCTTAAATTTGTGTTAAGAACACAAATAGACTATTTCCGAATTACCCATAATGAAAATTGCATCGTAATGTGCATGGACACTTGGCCTAAATTATGGTAGCTTTATTCATTTTTCGTGTTTGTTTTAGATTTTAATCCATTGACAGCCTGCCTTAATGTGAAAATATTGTGCGAATCCAAAATCAATGTATTGCAAACTGTTAGTTTAGCATGCAAAAACCACAACTCTAGTAATCAAAAGAAAACCTGAAAAAAATAAAGCAAGGGGAAAATACATACGGAGAAGTTAAAACGTTCTCAAATCTGTAATTGATTCCGTAGGCCAAGAGTCCTACTATTGATGCGACATCTAGGCGTACCTACACATAAAGCAAACAGTTGCAACCACACTGGACGTCTGGACAGTGTAAGTTTCAAACACAATGTATCCATACTTCCATATAGTTCAGTCCTCAGGATCAGTTCTGTAAGTATCTTCAATACATAGCTGATATTTCTGAGTTAACTTATATGGAGTACTATGCTACTTTAGGAGTGGTGGTGGGCTGCGTAAATGGCAGAATTTGCAATTTATGTGGAAAAAAGGAGGTGGGACCGTGACAGAGAGAGAACATAGACAAGAAAAATCGACTCAAAAGCCAGGTTTTACAGTGAATAGATTGCACATTGGTAATGTTTTAGTCAATGTTACAATGATATCCAGATACCGCGAATTTTTGCAGCCGTTACCGCAACTGTGACAGAAACCACATTTTCATTCCATGGTTGGAGCTAACAACTATAAAAGTATAACAGATCCGTAAAAAAAGAGAAATGATGCAGTACTTACAGTGTCTATGATGCGGAATGACAGCTTTTTATGTGGGAAAATTACCTGCATGATGACTATGAATTCTAAGATAGTATGAAAAAAGAGAGCTTGAACTTTGGAAGCACATCGCATACTACATATGCCCTATAAATTTGGCTATTGAAATGAATTGACAATAGAAATTACCGGCAAATCTGGCACGGGAATTTTCTCATAAATCTTTAATTGTAACGAGGGAATCTCTGATTTTTCCGTATTTGTGTCTCCAGGATCCTCAGTGTACAGCAAAATCAATTCCTCAAAAGCAGGTTCCTGGAATTAAAATCAAAATCAATAGAAATAATTGGTTAGTAAGTGGCCACTGTCCAAAACACAGAAAAGAGCAGTCAAATACATTTGTAAACATAAGATACGGAGACATAAAAAATTTCAGCCTTTCAGGTATCAAACAAGAAACAATGAAAAATGTGACAGTACCTGGAGAACTGATTTTGAGAAAATGATAGAGAAACCAACTTTCAACATTCTCCACACATTGTTTTCACAATACTGAAGTGTAGCTGGTCTCCATATATCATTGAGAGAGATTCTAGATAGTGAAACTGGCCTGCATGGAAAAACTTCTCTTAGAGTGGTGGTTTCTACAAGTTCATAAAAAAAGAACAAGGAAACAATCTGAAGGAAGACATCAACCCCCTCCGAGCAAACAGAAATAAAGCGGTAAACCATTTCTTTATGAGCAAAATCTTATACGAGACGATCTTACATATGAAACCAACTCATTCACTCTATAACAAAATCATGAATACACAAAGATTTGGGTTGGTCGCACATGTTAGACCGTCGTTTCATATTGTTCTTTATTATATGACACGATTTCCTTTGTGGACAAGCGGTATAAGAAGGTGACTTCAACATGAACACACCTCATGTGTGGTTCAGAACCCACACTACTTTCACCATTGAATTCAACAGGAACTTCTGGTATTGATGGTAAAAACCCTATCCAAGAAAGAAACTTTCTTATTAGTCTACGACGAGGCCCTATTGAAGATAAAAATCCTTCATAACGACTAACTGCCTTCTGGGCTGCTAGCCAGATAGGCAAATCTTCATCCAAATCCTCATCCGTTTTTAACGTATCGCCTGAAGTTTGCATCTCAGAAGTGTACGCCGGTTGATTTATAGATGTCTCTTGAGCCCATAACTGAACCCTCTTAATCATAAGTGATATGTCTTCATTCTGACCGATATTTTGAATAACCTGGAGAAATGGTACCATGAGTAGGTATCACTGCCAGAAGGGATCGGGGTAGATAAACCAGACAGGAACGGTGATGAGACAGTATAGACTTCTCTTGTAAAAACTTTTTGAGGGGAGGAGTAATATTTCTTGCTTGAATTCAATATTGTAAAGGATAAAGTGATAATTCAAACTACAAAAAGCCAAATTTAGAAATGGAGCAATTCCAATGAATCGGGTAAACAAACAGCCAAATCTGAAGTGAACAGCCAAATCAGGGAAACTATAATGATGACCTTAGGGACAAGAAACAATTACCTCTTTTATCCAGACTCCAATTTGAATTAGCGGTTTTGATACAAGACCAAAAACCGCCCGAAGAACTTTGGACTGTAAATAATCCAGTTTTTCTACAATGAGCAACCCCTTCTCCTTCTCCGTACTGTAGCCCCGCCTGAAACACAGCAAAAATATTCATAAATTCAAGAAAGGAGTGCAACACTCACCTCCATCATCTATAAGTTATATTTTTTTTCCTTAAATCTTCTCATGAAGTTGGAAAGGGAATACGATTAGAGAGAACTCAGAGAAAGTACTCAATAAAGAAGGATGAACGAAATGCTTAACTTTCTCAAAGGAAGGGCTTTCAACCATAAGCTTTCCAAACATCACCAAATTCTATCAGTGAGTATTTTCTACCTTTATTATTGTAAAATGCAGAAATCATGAAACTTGAGTGTGATTATTCTCAAAGCTCACTATTAGACATTAGCAGAAAAGGAGGGAATAATGTATCCTTCCTGTCATAGTAAGCCCCAATCCTCGTTGTCTAAGCTAATATCATCCTCTTATACCTTTACGGACTTGAGATGCCTGCACACTGTGTGTATACACAATGCAAGAAGATGCATAATCTAAATAAAAATCACCTGAATATAATTGCATTGGACTCAGAAGCTCTCTTCCAATCAACATATACCGGTAAAGTGAGGAGATAATCAGTATTTAGTGCTGATGTCATCATCAAATCCCTTGTAGAAAGCTCTTCAAATTGTGCATCCCGGAGAAGCTTCATGAAAGACCGCTGAAACCGAGTGGCAGCTGCAACTTCAGAAGTACTGCACAGTAAGTTCATGTTGCCTGAAGACGGGATTATTTCATTAACAAAGACAAACATACAATGACAAAAAACAAATGATACATATTTTGTTCACTGAAACATACTCCGTACAAGATACTAGCAGTGACTTACTAACACTGAATCTATACAGGAGCTACTCATAGCCAAACAGCATAATGTGAAAACGAGATCTAAGTCAATTTTGTGTGACCGATAACATTATCAAAAGATCCCAATTAATTGTGTACACAAAATTTGGCACATCAGCTTCTAACTAATAATACAAATGAGCCACCCGCATCTTATTGTAACGTGTGAAAGAACAGCAGAGAGCTTACAAGAATGTGCCAAAAGTTTGCCACTTAAAATAAGGCAAAAGACAGGGTAGGGCTAGGACATATAATGACGCCAATCACTTTGATCATGGTAGAGTAAATTGTGTTGTATATTACACTAATATTTGTTAAGAGGCCCATTCAAATAAGACACATTGTCTATGCAAAGGTTGAGGACTAATTAAATAAGTAGGAGTTTCAGGTTCGTGGACCAGTGCCTAGAAAATTTTAATCTAAGCAAGATGACACATCCACACAAAAAAAGGTATTATTGCATTTTGATCCATATCAAAGGCAAATAACTCCAAGAGCAAAGAATATAACAAACTACTCTATCCAACCATTTTTCCATTTGGATTCACTACATTTCTTAACATTCTCCTCACATAATTTTGAGAATTGTAGTGAATTGAATTCATTAAACTTTAGCGAGTAGTAACTAAGTAGGAAATGCAAATCATAGCATTCATAGTTGAAAGCAAGTGGACTCCTTGTGATATCTAGCTCATATGAGTGATTACGGAAATTTATATTACTCTCTATCACTCATACAAACAAAATGACATTTCCTTTTCAAATGCACGAGCTAAAAAGAATACCACACTCGAAGAGTAATCTTAGTATGGGTGGCCACGTGGCCTGATTGAAGTTTTTCCGACCTGTGCACGAGGAAGGCTGAAGTGTACTAGAAGGCATTTTTTCTTTTCAAGTCTGATGGTCGATGTTGAAAATACATCGTCATTCCTACGACAAGAGAGGAAATTCCGAAAATGTATAGCATTCAACATTGCAGTCGTGGAGAGACTATCCAATTTGGCCCATCCATAGCACAAACAAATAGGCTCCGTAGCTACGATTATGTAACAGTGTAGCACAAAGCAATTGAAGATATCTACCTGGAATTTTCCTGAAGATCTTTCTGGGAGCTGGCAGCTGCTGAACCAAACAATTGCCTCAAGTCGAAACCATTCAGAAAGGACATTTGATTATCCTCTAACCCCAACTTGCCATCTTTACTAGTTGATTCACTCTCATTCCCTCGATCATCAACAAAATCAATATTCTTCACATTATCAGCTTGACCCTCCTTTTCAAGTCCAGTAAGAGGCAAATCCTCCTCATTTCTCACAGAATGAGAAGAAAAGTAATCAGACCGCATTTCTTCCAGAATGCTTTTATGCTCAGCATGAATAATTGAGTCCAAGCATCTACACACAAGAGACGAGAAATATAACTTCAATGATCGTCTAAACAAAGAAATGAGCACGAACATGGGATGCCTAGAAACGAGAAACAAGGTCCATAACAACAATAATAAAGAAATGACCATGGACATGGAACGCCTAGAAACGAGAAACCCAAGGTCAACAACAACAACAACAATAAAGAAATGAGCAGGACATGGGAGTATATATGGAACGCGTAGAAACGAGAAACAAGGTCCACAACTACGCAACGTTACTTAAAACTACCCTAAACAATTACTCCCTCCGTCCCGATAATTTGTTTACCTTTGATTTTGGCATAAACATCGGTGATGCTATTGAGTGACAACTAGACAATAGGTTATGTGGACGATCAAATTGTCCTTCAAAATACTCTCCCCTATCCCAATCTAGAAAGGTAAATAGACGAATGAGACATCCATAAATGGAATAAGTAAACAAATGATCGGGTATAGGATGCATTAACATAACACAAGAAATGTAAATTTCCAAAATCCAACCTTTCCATAGCATAAATCAACAGTCTACCCACAACAATATCACAACAAATCATCAATAATAAAGCACAATAATATGACTTCAAACTACCTAAAACAGTTACTTAAACCCTAATCATCAGCATCTAGAAATATTTACGCGGGCGAATTAGTAATGCAATAGGGTCACTAACCAAAAAATCAAAACTTTTTACAAAAAACATTTCAAATTCTCAACAAAGTTACATTTTCAACAAACAAACTGCCACATAAATAAAGAAAAATACGGTCAAAATATCGTCTTGAAGATATAACATACGAGGCAAGGAGCAGGAACTGAGACACAACAGATTCCCCACCATTTTCGCCACCACCACCATTATCATCAAGAGTAGATAAATGGTGAGTAGTAAGAAAGTTAGTAAGAGAATGAAGAAGATGTGATTTAGAAACAGAGATGTGTTTATTTCTAGGCACTTGAATTTGAGAAATACCCTCCTCCATTTTAGACTGTTTCTTCTTTTTGTGTTCATCATCATTCTTTAACTTTGGTTTTGAATTGAAATTATTGGAATTATTAGAATTGGGAATTGAATTGGAAGATGGGTCAGGGAATTTGATGGGTTTGGAATTGATAGCAGGAGGAGTGTAAGAAGAGTGAAAAGATGTGAATTTTGGATTGAATTTGAAGCTTGTTGTGCATGGAGGTACTAACATGGTGGATTTGAGTGGAGATGTGTTAGTTTGTGTTACTCATTGTTTGTCTATCTATCTCTCGTTTCCCGGGTTTAACCGTTGGCCACTCGTTGATTTGGAGGTCAATTGCCTGAATTTGATTCGATAATAACTCGATCAGATCCGATCCGATCCGATCCGATCCATTCTAGTCTATCTTAGGATAATAACTCAATATGAGCTTGAATTGACCAATATTTGATATTTTCTTTTTGACAAAACTAGAACTCGATATGATTTGACTACTTACCAAATTATAACCAATTCGAGTGGCATGATAGACTTCTCTATACAGTCTGTAATTATGCTCAAAGCCACGAATTCAATTTATTGGTGAGTTGAATTCGATCCGTTCTAGTATGTCATACGATAAACAATCTACATGTACATGAAATGACCGGAATTTGATATTGATTGACAACATTAGAACTCGATATGACTTGATTGTTTCAACTCAACTCATAATCGACTCAAGTGACGTGATTAACACCTTTAAAACGTCCATTATGATCAAAATGCAAACGTGACCGAGATATTTAAATTAAATTATATTTTGTTTTAGAAAAAATAATTAACATGAAGTCGATATAACCCAAATTATAACCGACTCGAGTGACCTAATTGAATTTACGAGTTGGGTAAAAGTGAAAAAAAGCTTGGAAAATTGAGGCTAAACCAAGCAAACATCACAAATTCACCCAACCGATTTCCTTATCCATATGGGCGGCCTTCTGAAATCATATTCATATCATCAATATTTCTCTTTCTCTTTCTCTTTCTCTTTCCCACCTCTTCTCCTCACTTTCTTTCCCCTGTAATTTATCCTCTCTGTATATACATCCTTGATGCATCAATAAAAGGATTAATTTAAGGAAGAATGACATGTTTATTACCACACTTCAAATGCCAACCTTCCTCCATTCTTCATCCTACTTCACTCTGTATGCTCTCTTTCTCTCTTATTTCCTCTTAATTTGCTGTAATCCAAGCTTGTTTTTGTTGTTAATGGTGTTATACATTGAAATTAATAATCTTTTTTTTGTTGGGTTTTTAGTTTTTTATGTACCCTTTTGGTAGAATGATTCAAATGTTTGAATTTGATGTATTTGATTGAAATAATGTATGATTAATGAATGCCCATTGCTTTGTTTCAGCAATTATTGCAGTGTTTTTGTTGGTATTCGGTCAAAGGGTGTATCTTGGTTAATTCAATTGGGTGCAAAATGGCTCACTAAAGTGGTTGGGCTTTTTTTTAATGTGAAGTATCAGTCATTTGATGCAGTTCTCGACGTAATTTTCATCTTGGGTCATTCGTAAACAGCCTTTTTGGGTGTTAGTTTGGTAACAAAAGGGTAAGGATGCCTATATAGGATCCCCCTTATGGCCTTACCCCACAATTTGCAGGAGGCCCTGAGGCACTGAGATAATGTTGGTCTTGTTCATTGCTAGTCATGATTAATGGTATTTTGGTCATTGATACAATGATCCAAATGTCTGAATTTGATGTATTTGACTGAAAAGTTATATGATGTATGAGTGCCCTTTACTCAATTCACTACATTTTCAAATTCCTAAGTCCCTTCACATATTTAGTCAAATGTATTGGATTGAATCGAAGCGGATGGAGTACTTTGTTTCAGCTATTATGGCACTGTTTTATATGTTATTGGGTCGAAGGGTGTATCTTGGTTGGTTAATCCAATTGTGTGGCGATGAATTTTGTGGGTGTATTGTTAATCATGGTTATATGAATTTGTGCAGTGAGAAGTAGAGAAACGGTATGTTTTCGCGTTCATTGTGCAGTGTCTACCTCCCCACCACCATTAACAGCTACTGAAACTGCAAAGTTTGATATAGAGAAGCTACGCTTGGCTTATGTTCAGTCTAATTCAAGTGCACTTCCTGTTTATGGTTCTTTGAGTTATATAAGCCCTTTGGGTAATCCTACTGAGGTGAGGCCTTTTCATTGCTGTTATTATGTTGCAAGCTTGCTTCTATAATCATTTGGGATGAATTTCTATTTCTCCATATTGCGTTTGTTTACGGGCAGTCGGGCATTGCTGCAAATGCGCAACAATGTATATCCTTCATCCATCAACTTTACCTCTAGTGCCTTAAAGGGATATTCAAATGGCGGGTACTTGGACAAGGGGTGTAATAATGTAATATACTGTTATACACATCCTTACCACGCTCTAACAACACAACACTTTTTTTGGCAGACCATATTGAAAACTGTGTCGAGCAATCAAATGATTACTAATTCATAATAATTAAAAATGCGTCCAATTTAATGAGCCTTTTTTCTTTATTTCATTGTCGTCCTAAACCAAATAATAATTTATCCTTGGCTTCATGAAAATCTAAACAATGTATACCATATGTCTTTTAACTTCAGTTTAATTTGAGTATATTCGTAGTGCTGGAACATTGCGGTGAATGTGTGTGTTATGGCTTCACCGAAATGTGGCTATGGTCTTTGTGAAGTTAATACTCCTGCGTGTGGTTTGGTATGAAGTTAAGAAACAGAGGAATCATTATGAGTTATGTGTATTTTGAGTTGATTTGTTACATATCAATACTCATGGTACCATCTACCACTAATTTCTGATTGATATCTTCTTTAATTTCGTTACCATATAATACCACTTATGCGGATTGTATTGAGAGTAAATGAAGAAATGCACCTATTTGATGGTAAAGCTCCATTACCAAGGACAATCACTAGGTATTACAACTAAAATTGCACACAAAATTCATAGTTCTTATTCTCTGTAGCTGATCCTAAGATATAACTATACGTCATTAGAATGTATTTAACAGCCATTTTTATTCCAAGATATGATGATCGCTGAGCGTTCTCTATCCAAATATAGTAATACACCTGCTTGCCTTTTCATTCCCAGGATAAGTTTGATTCAACATTGACGACAGAAACCCTAATAGAGGATGAAGAAGCTGCAGTTGCTGCAGCTGCCTCTAAGGCACTTGCTTTGGCAAGAGCAGCAGCAAAGCTTGCAAAGGACGCAGCATTGATGGCTGGCGGTGGCACTAGTCAACCTGTTCTCTCAGAAAGTCAATCCCTCCAACTGAAAGGTAGTCAACAGTCAGAGAATGAACAACTTGTGAACCTGAAAAATTTCGAGAACTCTGACAAAGATCTTAGAGAAGGTGGCCTCACGCAGTGGTCGACCTTTGAGCCGGACGACTTGGAGCCATCTCCAGAGGAGCTTCAACTCCTGGAGGCAGAACTTGCTGAAAGCGTAGCTGTTAGATCAACACGTCAAGTAGAGAGAAAGGCTAAAAGAGCACGGGCTGCTGAAAAGGGTGTATCTAGTGGGGTCCCCCTAAAAGTGGGTTCCAGTAGCCGGAGAAAGCGCACGTCTGTCCAAGAAGTGGACTATAATGATCCCTTGCGTTACTTGAGAGGAACTACCAGCACTTCCAAGCTTCTTAGTGCTTCTGAAGAGATAAAGTTGTCAGCAGGAATCCAGGTTTGTCTAATTTTGGAAAACCAAGTATAGCTCTGTTTATAGTGGAGCTACTATGCTATATGTTAAGAAATATGTGTGGCCGAATCTGTGGCCATTAATTAGAAGTAGCTTTTTTGATACATAATTACTCGTCAAAGTATTTTTCATTATTTTGCTTATTTTCATAGTTTGAGATATTTTCAGACCTGATGGTGTGGTGTCGACGGCAGGTTGCGGTGGTGTGTTGTCTGGTGTGGCGGCAGCAGCAGGTGGCGGTAGTATGTGGTCGGTGAGGAAGGAGTGTAGGTGAGTGAGGGAATGAAAATTAAGTGACAAAAGGAAGGAAGGAAGTGACAATTAAATAAAGAGGGTGGAAAAGGTGACCTTGTACAACAGGTAAAAAAATTGAGTGAGTTTGTTATGGGAAGGAAAGGGGATAGGAGGGATTAAATTAGGATTAGTTAAAAGGATGGAGTAATTTAACAAGGGCACCAATAGGTTGGATTGTTCCTATGAAATAATCCTAAAAACTATTCATTTTGTTTAGGATATATTAGATTATCTAAATAACCAACGTTATGTGTTGTTATCTGAAAAACACATGGTACAACTTAGAAAATCCCTTGTTACAAAATCTTGGGCTGCATGGGCACTGAGGCATCGCCTGAGATTAGCCTTGGTGAATACATGAACACAAACACAAACTCCTTTCCACACTGCTGAAAAGAATGACTTTTTTTGCCCCTTTGTTATGATAGTGGGAGATCAGAGGGCGATGAAAGAGAAGTCTAAAAATCCTTAATTTGTATTTGTTATGCAATGAGGCATTGGTGGGAAGGTTAGGGGAGTCAATTTCTTTCCAAGATGCCGAGGTTGTGGACTTATCTGATTTTTCTGTTATAGAGGTTGGGGTTATGCACTAATATAAAAATGTACCAAATTTTGCAGGACTTGCTAAAACTGGACAGACTCTATGATGAGCTGAAAGAAAAATTTGGGAGGGAGCCGTCCTTTGTACAATGGTCAGCTGCTGCTGGTATTGATCAGAGAACTCTAAGGACTCGCGTACACCATGGTACCATGTGCAAGGACAAGATGATCAAAAGCAACATAAGGCTTGTCATATCAATTGCCAAAAATTATCAGGGAGCTGGAATGAATCTTCAAGATCTTGTTCAGGTATCTGTCTTCTGTTCACCTATACTTGAGCCTTTAGTTACTTGTACGAATGAAAAGGCACAGTCTTGTGGACATTTTCTTCTGTTTTTTTTTGGGAGACTAACTTTACTTTGTGCGAAATATATTCTTTTTCAATCTTTTCATAGTGTTGGTGTTTAGGTGGTGGTGGATGTGCATTATGGTGTACTCAGGAGTTTTGGTGTCGGAGTTATCATTGTGCTTCTCCTTGGCCTTTTTTACCCAGAAAAAAATTGTTGGTAGTTTGAATGAGATAGGATTTGTCTTGTTGTCTTCATCCCAAAATAGTTTGGGATAGGTTAAACGGGATAAGATTTGTAATTATGTAATAATAATTAAATTCATTGACATGCAGGAAGGATGCAGAGGACTTATAAGAGGCGCAGAGAAGTTTGATGCTTCAAAAGGTTTCAAGTTCTCAACGTATGCACACTGGTGGATTAAACAGGCAGTTAGAAAGTCTCTTTCTGATCAGTCCAGGACAATCCGTCTGCCAGTACGTTCCACTCATAACTACATTAAGTTAATAACTTTTTTTTACAGACCGCTCATATACATTTCAAAACCTGAAATTAGGGGAATGGTGCATTTGTTCACTGATCAATCAGCTCTTATACGGAGTATTACCTTTTTTGTTTACTTGGATTCACTGCATCTCTAGATGACACAAGCTTTAAGAAAGAGTCAAGTGGGAATGGTATATACTTCGTATCATATATGTCAACTCGATGGAGACTATAAGTACAAGCAATTAGATGGACAGTGGGGGCCATAGACTTTTGTAAGAGGCTATCATTTCACCATCAAAATCTATCTAAAAGTAAAAATGTAGTGAATTTGTTTAGATGACCCATAAAGAAAAATGTAATGTCTCAAATGAAAATCGGGAGGATGACCAGATTGCTGGAATTTTCAACATGGGTTGTTCAATGATGCTATTTCGTGTTTTGAGCATCGTACTAACTTTGCGTACATCCAACCCCCTTGCCATGCATCTGTGGTAGCCTTTCAGGCAACGGAATGATTTTGTTTATTTTGGGCATAATGCGCTTATCAATGTTAAAAGAATACTTCTTATTCTAATACAGTTTCACATGGTCGAGGCAACATATCGAGTGAAAGAGGCTAAAAAGAAACTGATTAGTGAAAAGGGAAGACAGCCTAATGATGAGGAAGTGGCAGAGGAGACAGGGTTATCGATGAAAAGGGTAAATGCTGTGCTAATGACCCCGAAGGCTCCAAGGTCGCTTGATCAGAAGATCGGGATGGATATGAATCTGAAACCTTCGGTATGCATCTTATCCTAGTATGAATGTATGATGCATTGAATGCTTTCAAATTATAATAATTCTCATATGGGTCAGTCTCGTGATAATGTTATCATGAGACCATCATATATGGGGATTTGCGTTCATTTAAGCAATGTGATGAATGACATTCATTTTTATTTTATTTTTTGCTGAGTCATGAGCTTTTTATTTGACACCAGGAAATAATAGCGGATCCTGAGGCAGAAACATCGGAGGACTTGCTAGTGAAGCAATTCATGAGGCAGGATCTCGAGAAAGTGATAGATGGTCTGAGTAAAAGGGAGGGTCAGGTGATAAGATGGCGGTTTGGACTCGAGGATGGAAGGATGAAGACATTGCAAGAGATTGGTGAGTTGATGGGCGTTAGCCGGGAACGGATTAGACAAATTGAGTCATCTGCTTTTAGGAAGTTGCAGAATAAGAAGAGAACCCAACATTTGGAACAATACTTGTACTCTTAAGACTCAACAACTTGCTCAAGCAGTAGGATATCTTTGTTTTGTTTGTAGAGTTACTTCTTTTTACTTGTAACAGTAATTTTTTTGGTTCATTTTTTTCCTTATTGTTTTTCTTTTGGGGGTTGGGGGGTATGTAACTATGTATGAAGGGAGTACAAAGCTATTTATGGTAGAAAAGTCATCTTGTTCTCTAATTGTTGAATTGTGTCATATTTAATAGTGGAATTAGAGATTACAAAATACTTGCTTGATACTTGTAAGTTGTAACTTGAAGGTTACTTAAGATAATCATTCTCCAATCTATGCCGAATTTCTATAAACAATAGATCGTACGTTTAAATTTCCTCCTTTTTCCTATTATGCCGTGATAGTTTGCATATTTGTTCTTCGGAAAATTCATGTAAATACAAGTATTTGAGAAAAACATTTTGAGAGTTTGTCATTGCCACTTTTCTACCAAAATCGATTTGATATGATTTTAAGTCTGACAAAATAATTGTGAATCACATTTCATGTTATACCATACCATGGTGAGTGTTTGTTGGGTTCATTTCTCACCTACAAAGCACCAAAACACGAAGATACTGAACCAAGCACCCTAAAATCGGGTTTCGCGAATTCTAAGCATTTAAACATGAACTAGATTTTGAGCCCGTGAGAATCACGGGATCGTGAAGAGTTAAGAACGATTAACACCTAAGAGGGGGAGGGGGTGAATTAGGTGTACTTTTAAAAAAATTATACTTAATTTGGTTATTTGATAATACAAGTAAGAACTATTAAGTGCAAGACTTGAGAAACTTAATCAAATTTAAGTTCACAAGAAATTAACAGCAGGTCTGAGCAATAGTATGAGAGACTGTGGCACAGACGAGGCAGCGAGATAAATAATAAATAAGGAATGTGATCAAACGTAAAAGTAAATGATCAAACAAGACGATGTTTAAAAATTGGTTCAGCCTCTACTCCGAGGCCTACGTCCAACCGTTATTTTATTGCTTGTTTAGAAATTTACTCAA
>JAOWBH010077925.1:0-14741 GCA_028566215.1 Silene coronaria | reverse complement strand
CTCGCAATGTAACAAAAATAACATCCCAACATGTAGCGGTTTGTACATTTCCAAAACATAAAATAGCCTAAACATACAATTTAATCAGAGCAACACGTGCATTAGATAGAAAACGTGATTCTACAATTCTTCCTAGAGTAAATGCATACAGCATTTTTAAATTTTACTTCAATTCAACTATAAAGCTTGATTTCCATTCATTCCAATACGATTATATTATTATGACTACACCAAAACTAACATGCACATCAACCTATTGCAGAAACATAAACTCCTTTTAAGACCGTCTGAAATTAAGACAACACTGACAACCGACTGAAATTTTGAGAAGTTTTAAATTAACACCGTCCTAAATAAGATCTACTGTTGCAGAATATGGAGGCTTGCAGGCTAGCAGCAATTAAGAACAGCATTAATCTAGTAAATGAAAGCCCGCAAGTTGTGTAAAGTCAACAACGCTAGTATTAAATTTTGTAAAATAGTTTAATTAATGAATAAAAATCTGTATAGATGGTTAGATGGGCTCTTACTCCAGCCATGACCCATAGAAGCAAAGTCTTTTTCCGCTTGTCTAGACAGTTGTCCAAAAATAAACAAGTTAATCTTAGATGCAAGGAGGCAATTGTCATGCACGTAGATGATTTCCATCTTGGTGTTAAAGGGTAGAGAAAATGTGAAATGTTTCATTGAAAATAAAAAGTTGGTACGTTTTACTCTTAAAGCAAAACAACTTTTTTGAGTAATATTTTATTTTTCACAAAACTTTTACTCTCTCCCATCCAATTCAAAGGTTACATTTGACTTTTTAACAATATTCATAATTATAGAGAATCTTTGGTATTATTTGCAATATATAAGAGAAAATATAGTCATGTGAGATCTTATTTGATTTATCGTCATAAATGCTACTTGTATAAGAATATCAAGTTTTTATAATTTTTAATAACGTGCAACTAAAGATATTCACGTTGTAAAACGCGCCTCAACAAGTGTAATAAAGATAAATTTAACCTTTGATTTGGATGAGAAGAGTATTAGATACCTCGAGATATACAGGTGCAATGAGTCCAATGACCCTTACTGGTAAGTTGTAACCATTGTCACAATCACCTAAAAAATGTGTTGGTTTAAAAGCTTTACACTCTTATTTTAAATTATAGTACTTGTAAGTGAAAACTTATGATACAAATGAATTTCTTTATTTTTTACACTACTTTCATTGTGTCACCGTGAATCAACTCTTCGTTTTCAATATAGTTAGTTATTATGTTATTTCGACACTTCACTTTGGCTGCGTGTTCGACATGACACAACACTCCGACACTTCATTTTAAACTAAATATTAAACGTATCGCGTAATAGAGTATATCCGACACTTCCACACCGTGTCATGTCCGGCTCTTGCAATTGCAGCTGAGTCCAAGTAACATACTATAGGTTATAGGTGCAACTTGCAAGGTTGCTTAAACCCACCCGTCCTAGTGTCCTATACACTATAAGGTGGAGACCTTAAACACTTTGGTAAAGTTGTAGTTTACTAAGGAAAGACCTTAAAGAGGCATCTATAGTTCTATACCAATATGAATTCTAATAAAGATGAAACAAATGTTATTGTCAATGCAAAGGATTACTTAAGAGAAAAAGAAATGAGTTGGCTATAATTTGTTTTTTAGTCTATAGATTTTTTTAATCAGTAAGTCTTTCTTGTGACGAGCTTGTCACTGCCCAAGTATCATCCACATGTGTAGATAAGATAAAAATTAAAGTGCCTAGGAAGTCACAAATGATTTGTCTTATCTACCCATGTGATTTTTACTTGAGTGGTCATAAGCTTGTGACGGATATCGACCGTCACCAATAAGAATTCGCGTTTTTTAATATCATATGTAAGAGAGAGGGAAAGAAAGGGCAGGAATCTAGGGGATGAAGAGGTGGAGGGGTATGGGACCTAAGAAGGGGCAGAGTTTGCTACCTAACCCACCAACACGTAATGTGAGCCAGGACGAACCTCCTTTCGCTCTCATCACCCATTTTATCCCTATTTCAGACCTCTATACCCTACTTCTTCTGCATTTCTGATCAATTTTACAGGGTAAGAAAGTGAGAAAACTCAGATGAAGTTGAGGTCTCAATATATATGTTTCAGACCCTTAGCTGTTTCTGTGTGTGATCTATATTGTTTTCATTACATTTTGTAAACGACATATTCATTGTTCCGGTGCCACACTAAAAATCAGGCCCCATTCTCTAGGCTTGATTTTGTCGCGATCATAATTTAGTTGCAAAACTATTAATCACGCAAATTCATATGTTTTTAATGCACGGTTGTGAATGCTAGAGCGATGGATCAACGTAATTTCTCACTTAAAGAGATTACCAACTATAGTCGAAACATAATGGGGCGGTTACAACTTACAAGTATGGAGTTGTGTGTTTGTTACCTTGAAACCACTTGTAATAACTTGAATTAGGAATTGTTGACTTAAGGTGTTCGTCCATAATTGTGGTTTCATCCATTGCATTTGCATAGTTCTTTTCATTGACAGTTTACTCTGCTTTTCTTGCCAAAACCAAATGTTATTCCCTATGCCAAAATTAAGGAGTTATTATCTCATAAAAAAAGAAAAAAAAAAATACAAGGCTGACATATAGATAAGGGCCAATTAATGATGTTAATGTCAATATGAAGTTATGAACCCTTATCAAAACACAAGAGTAAAGCAACTAGTGCAAAATATCTCAATCAAGCTCTCATAACTCCACTAAAATCCCACATTACATGTACTTCTTAAGTCTCAAAAGTCATGTCATCCTTCTAAGTGATACGGACATTAATATTCACGCCACAATAACAAAACTACCGTGAAAAAAAAAAACATTCATACGTGAGAGGATATTGATCAGAGAAGGCAGAGAAACAAACAAAAAATACTTTGTTCGTAACACCCTTCACAGGTTTTTCGTGATACTTTGATCATGTTTTTTTAAATTTGTAAATTATTTCAAAAACCAGAACAGATGTCGGTAACTTTGAATCATATCGTAATGCTTTAGACATGTCAATGTATTTATCATCAAAGTTTTCAAAACATCGATCTTAAAAATCAAACGGGAGGAACACAACACTATAGAGATTTAAAATAAGTTGCCAAGGGTGTGTCACATATATCACTCAAGACATGTCCTACATTCTTGCCCGGCTAGATAGCCTGATCAAAATTACAATATGCCAATTATGTCCAATCATAAGCAAACTACGTGGTACTTGATTTCCCAATCATACTAGACTATATTAGTAAATAATGATGAATCAAACTTTTAAGCTAAAAAAGGTTCTCCCTAAATAATTTTCACCACTTTAAGCTTGTTTTTTTAACATGACGATTTCGCCACTGTTATCTAGCACACAATAAGTAAACTTTTGGGTAGTGTACACAGCAATCTACACACCATACGAAAGATTCTTCGTACTTTTATATACTCCTACAATCCTACCAAATACCTCACATTTACTTGTTGCACAAATATCGTCGATTCTCCGTATTTTTAGCATTTCGGAGCTATAAATTCATTATTATCCTAGATTAACTTCAAGTATTACGAAGTACGGATTATAATTTTTGACCTACAGTTATATCTTAAATCATATAATAAACTTCCGTGACGGGTTATGTACCACCAACATGGTTAGATAAGACAAAATAAGAGTACCTAGGGAATTGCAAATAACTTGTCTTTATCTGTCTAAGTGGGTTTTATTTGACCTGTCACAAATGAGATTTTGTGATCATATAATATCCGTATTTTAGAAGATATTTTTAAGAATTAAGACGAAAAGAGGAATAAATACACACAATAGCTTACAAATTACACGCCTTTTCATACTTTTATAAATACACACAATAGCCTATAAAGCCCAGAAAAGAAATTTCATACATTTATAGCAGTAAGACAAATGACCTTACAACAAAGTTTGGGCTTGATTGCTCCCATCAGAATTATTCGAGATCATTCACAAACTTGTTTTAACCAACTGAGCAGGCAATTTTCCATTTTCCAAGGCTGTAAATGATTTGAGTGAGCTCATAGAGTACTTGGGATTGATCAGTCAAAGCTCGACTCGAGTTTGATCAAATCGGTCTCGAGTCAAGCTTCGACCAAATTCAAGCTGATTCCGCACCCAACAAGGCTTAGAATGGAAGCTCGTTTGGGCTCGTTTGTAGTTTTATTCTAACACAAAACGAATATAATGACAATTCCAGCTCGATCTTTTTCCGATCCAAATTCGAGCTTCAATTTTTTAAGCTCAACAAACTCAGAGTTGTCGAGCGAAAAAATTCCGAGCTAACCTCAAATCCATCTGAGCTCGAGCTCATATCGACTTGGTTACACCTCTAGGCTCTAGTTCTCTACTCATTCTCTCTTGGGAGCAACATTTATACAATTACTAGTTTTCTTTCACTTTCCCTCATGTTATGAAGGATCATGACTTGACACAAATTTTGTTTAACAGAAGGCGCCCGAAGTAGTAGGAGGGAAACAAACGCTACACTGACCACAAGCTGATAGGACCCATAACAGCAATAATTAATGGTCCACCAAGCCCTAATAGACCAAAAATAGCTAAACTAGTCCAAAGGTTTCAAGTTTTGAGCTGATCAATAAACAGTATAATGCCCCTTCATCCTTGATATGTCCATAATCAAGTGACTGGGTACCCTGAATCAGAGAGCGATTTGCCACTAGCTAAATGGGTCCAATATCTTATCATCCTTAATTGATTTTTGGTATGCTTTAGATTTCTTAATTAATTGCAACTTAATTAGCTTTGTTACTTTGGAATCATAGTATTAATGGATGCTTTAGTGCTTAGTGGGTCTACATACCCTGCATCATTTGTTACAAATATGAACTAAAAGTAGAAATATGAGGATGAACTAAAAGAAGAAAGATTAAATCAACTAAAAGAATTTTTGATTGATATTTAATTCGCAGTAGTTTCTCTTAGGACGGCAGCATCTACCTTAAGATGAAAACGAGTCAAATAAGCTCCCGACTAACCTATTATTAATTCCCAGGCATTCTCTTTTTATCTCATCGATCATACTTGACCGTTTAAGTTTAAGACGGATATTACCAGATGAACTAAAAGAAGAAAAATGGGGATGAACTAAAAGAAGAAAGAATTAAATCAACTATAAGAAGTTTTGAGTGATATTTAATTCGCAGGTGGTCTCTTATGACGCCAGTATCTATCTTAAGATGAAAACGAGTTAAATAAGCTCCCAACTAACCTATTCTTAGTTCCTAGGCATTCACTTTTTGTCTCATCGATCATACTTGGCTGTTTAAGTTGAAGACGGATATTACCATACAATAATGAACATGCAGATTGCACTCAATAAAGGTGTAAATCCAGCATGGATAAGTATACATGCAAATCACAGTCCAAGATGATGGAAAGTGATATAACTTCTGCTTGTAAAATGCGACTTGAAGAGTGATTTAACTTATGGGTTGTTAAAATGCGACTTAAAGGCCAAAATCAAGTAGACTACTGGAGCATCAGAAATTCAGAACTGTGACCAATGTAATCCAATTGAGAAAAGATTAAAATTGGGACCCTCTAAAACACAATATTCTACTATTGTTAGGGAAGATGGTAGAGTAGTGGGTTCCTACATGTGAAAGAAAAATAAAAATCACCTAAAAATATGGGTTTTTTAAAGGAAAATTAAGGCAAAGACAAAGCAAGTCTCAGTGCCATCACATGACTTTATTAGTTGGAAGTTGAAGGATACCCCATTGGAATTGGGTGGATCATGTTCTTGAATCCCCCTATTGGAGGTCACCCCTATCTCCCGATATTTTTTAAAAACAATTTCGGTTTTAAATCCGATAAATACGGTTATTATTCGAATTACTTTAAAATCAGCTTATTTTTCAATACGTTTTTTAAAAAGAAATTGGGTTTTAAATCCTATAAATATGGTTATTATTCGAATTACTTCAAAATCAACCTATTTACCATACAATTTTTTAAAAAGAAATTGGAGTTTGGATTATCGGCTTTTCCTAAAAATCAATAGTTGGGAGAACAGAGTAATACAACTTTGAAATAAGATCACGAAAACAATAGAAATTAGAAACCTACTTTTTTTTTTTTTTACAAAATGACCAGTATGAATATGAGGTGTTACAACTTAGATTAATTATAATTGTTTTTAAGTAAATTATATTTAATTAAAAAGAAATTCGCTAAAAGAATAATATAAAAAAGGGAACTGAATCTTCCCATTCACATGGCTCCCTGTTTCTCCCTGTTTCTGGTGTGCTCAGTTTACACTGATCCCCATGTGGCCTATTCCCATATCGTCATCCTCTTCCTTCAGATAGTGATTCGTCAACCACTAGTTTATACTAATATAACACCATTACTTCTCTCCCTTTCCATATCTTTCTTCAATTTTTCTAAAATATAGTTTTATGTTTGTTTGTTTGTTATTTTGTCCTTTAATTAATACAAGAGGTGGCCATATTTGCAGCTAGTCTCGTTTAAGACGGTAATATCCGCTTTAATGATAAAACAGATTGAAATACTACCACTTTGTGATAATTAGACAAACTATTTGCTATTACCCCGCAGCTATCAGTACCATATGGTATCTATTTGGATCCAATTTTACATTAAAACGAATATTGTCGTCTTAAATAAAAACATGGGCAAAGTTTGAGGGAGAAAAGCATAGGAAGGCCAGAGATAAGTCATAAGTGTGGTTGGAGGTTACATCTTTTTCCTGTTAAAAGAAGAATTTATGACAATACTTCTATCTTCCCACTTTGAGCTAGTGACATTTATAGGATAACAAGCACTTAAAAACAAGCTCCAAATATCTACAGTAATCACTTTGCTAGGAATTGACTACGCGTACTTCTGCGTCTTCATTTCAGAAATTTTTGCATATTTAAGAATGACAGAGAGGTTAAGATTAGAAATTAACAGCCTAAAACTGAGCAGTTTACCCAACAATCCAACATAGACTCTATTACGTACTCACCCTACAGCCTGATTACACCGGAATCGAACATATTCAGACCCAACACATGCTCGAAAAATACAATTTAAAGTAAAACTGAAACCAAATAAACCAAAATAACTAATTTAAGCAGGGGAAAAAAATTAAAAATGGCAAAGAAAAATGACCTGCCCATTAACCCGGACCTAGCTGACCCGAGCTGAAACCAACCAACCCAAAATAACATGACCCAAATCAACCGTTTCGCAGGTCCATAGATCTACGATTCATAGTAAATACAGTATGTACAATATGTAACTAGTAATCCCCATAAGCCTATATTCTAGTAAAAATTCAACCAACATTTTATATCCTGAAAGGGACTATAATCTCAAAATATTTTCTGATTCACCCCAGTGTTCCTAAGTAACTCCAAGTTATTCACCTTCTCGTTAAAAAGAAAAAACTTTTTCACCTTACAAACGTTAACAAGGTAAATGGGATCTTCAATTCAACAATCAGTCTCGACTAGATTGAGCTGATTTCCCTAGTGTACCAAACTGTTCAGTTCAAGAATTCTTAAGAAAAGGATACCAAACTACCAACCAGGCAACCATCAAACTGATCCTCAGACATTTTGCAATGCAGTCCTTCCATGTCCTTTACGATTTAGACAGCTGATGAGTCATATACTCATATACATACATCAAAGATTTACATTACATATGAGAAGTACAGAGTGATTTGTTACCCTATGATGTGAGTTCAGGAGCATTCTCAACCACCCAAGGCAAGACAATTTTCATGTTCCTTGACACAGACTCTCAACAGTCATCAAAGAAATGTTAACTTTCGGCTCTAGAAAAATCTTTTGAAGCTCCACATAATATTAGTGTCTCAAGACTGCTGATAAAAGATGTCGATCTCATTTAATTAACATATTTGCTGGTAAAGATGACTACTTTAGAAAGTTGTTTAAATTTTTCCTTTCAAAAAATAATTAAAAACCTTGAAACACGAAGTAACCCATGATTTATTTTTTAACTTATTGCGAGTAAAAGGTTACATTTTCTTTTAAAAAAATTATTAAAAGCTCATATTTATAATTCTCGTTATAGTGTGTACAATCTTTTAATCAGGATATAAAGCAAAAACTTTGGGTTATACTACGTCTGTAATTTTGAGGATAGACACACCATCCCTCCCCCTTTCTAAATGACATACCTAAATGTGATATTGTGCTGATTAGGCAACTCTGTCAATGTAGATACTAATTCTATGTTGCTTAGACTCTTCAATATTATCTCGCGTGCCCGTGTCGGACAGTGGACAATCCGACATTTCATTTTAGACCAGAACCATGAATATTTTTCCATAAAATAGGCGAATCCAACACTTGGACACGCACCGTGTCCGATACTTCTAACCTAGTCCGGACAACATAGGATACTACACAAACGATTGGTAATTTCATGTCAAATCTTAATGAAACATTGTCCTTGATTCGTAGGACTGAAGTTAGGACACTCTCGTTGGTAAAGGATTCATCACTCATATGTTACTCAGGTATCACTGTTAGTTGTCAGAAAAACATGGTGTAGTCATGTCAAAGGCATCTTTCATCATTTTCTCCTTCAAAGGAACGCAAAACATAGTACATGGGGAATTCTGAGGGTACATGGGACAGAGAACATACTTGATTCATCACCAATTCATGACCTAAGTGTTGGAAATTTACAACCGAATAATTCCATGGTGTTCAGCTACTAAAAGACTAGATATCTAAAATGAAAATGGATCCTCAAAAGAAAAAGTCGGAGAGTGGATGACGGTCGACTTGGATCTTGAGTACTCCGTGGCTACCAAAAAAATCACCCATGTAATATTATCCCTTTGATCAACTTGAACAACCAGAAGAGGCAACTAGAAGCCCTCCGCCCTCGCCATGATTTTACCACTGTCGTGCACTCATGCACTTGTATAAATCACTAGTCACACCAGTGGGGGAAAAAAATGTCCTATCTGGGATTTATATAAATACCTGAAAAAAAAAGCTCTACTGGGGTGTACCAACTGGATGATGTTATATTCACTGAAAACATATAGGAAAAACCTAGACTTGAATCAAAGGAATCATAAGAATTTTTATTTTTATTTTTTGGTGAATTTTTTTATCTTCTGCTTAGGAAACAGACGCTATATCCACTGAGCTACAGACGCTTGTTAGGAATTATAAGAATTTGTCAAAATTAGATTTTAACATTATTTTGGTGTGTTTAAACTACCGACACATTTTAACTACTCCGTATTTTGTGTTCTGTATGTGTTGATCATGATATGTTAACTTTTGACAAACCTGCATTCTATATATTGTCAAGCAGATTCATTATCTCATAAACTACACCAGTGACCAGTCCACCGCCACGACATCAAAGCTCGTCTCTCCTCACTGTTATTCACAACACAAACAAGGGTTCAGCTCTTGCCCTAAACCTTCTCAAAAGTCAGAACGACGACTCTTAGTTTAATTTGTTTTATAGAGTGGTACATTAGTACAGTTCTTTTGGTTTATTCTCATTTTTGCCAGTAAAGTACACCAAAAGTGCCACTAAGTGGGTGCTTACCATGATGATGCTAGTTTTTGCTTGTTAGGCTAGCTGGGATAATAACAGTATAATACCTTAGATCAGGCTTCCAAATGAAGCAAAATACTGTACAACTTTTACTTGTAAGACACAACCAATGTTAAGATTTTGGCAGCTATCTGAAATGGAAACACTTGCCTCTACTCCTTCCAAATTTCCAATATCCCAATCCCTTCACTCCATAATTAAAATCAAAACAAATTAAAACTAGTGGTTGACTCATATGCAGAGAAACATGCATGCATTCAGTCAATTGAAAAGTTTGAACAAACTAAAATTCGGCTTCAGACTTCCTACGGTAAAATGTTTATCTTGGAAACGAATTGATTTGATCAAAAATAAACCATGGAGGAGCCCAAGCACAAATAAGTTAAATGACTAAACGTCCATCAGACATCACACAGACACACACAGCGTCCCACTATTCCAAAGGTGCTACATCTAAGCCAAAGGAGGTAATGCAGTAAATAGCCAACCAAGGACTGAACGAAAGCAGTATTCACCTACATGTAGAATGCACAAAAGCAACTACTACAGTTTGGTCGATGATGGAAAACAAAACAAACAAGAGCGACTAGATTAGTGAAATACCTTGTCACCACATTGCTGAAAGAGAGCCTTTCCCATGGATGCATATTTTTTAAGGAATCACACTGTTAACATTCTACCTTGTGAACATTTCCAACAGCCACAGGTTGACTAGGGTATGGTGTGGCTGGATATTATAGTGCTTGAGGTGAGAACCGGAGATATTGCAAAAGGTCATCCACGAGAAAATACAGCATTTGTAGCATATTCAGCTGATCAGGTCCTGGATTCAAACAGATAGAGAACATTAGTCAAAGTTCTATGTTACAAATAATACAAAGCTGCTGGAAACTGGCTATTAGTAACCAGACCGATAAGAACAGCAAACATAATTAAGGCACTTACTAAATCAGCCAAAAGTGCTCAAACTAGATCCCGCAAGAACAAACATTTGCTTTACTTCCCCCCACAACATCAAAGCTAAATAGCTACGGAGTATAAGATACGAATCATAGTTGAAGGACTGGAGCTGAATCTCTAGCTTAAGAACTAGAAAAAAAAAGCAGCTCTTGTACCTTTAAATCTGCAGTCAATAAAAGTAAGTGAATGCATGAATAAAACCTAAGACAAATAAACATAAAGTGGAAAAAAAATCACTATAGCCTCCATGCTCTTACATCTATAAACCATTGAGAGATCCAGCAAGAATAAAAGGACGTCTTGTGCAACATCTTGAAGTGCATTTGTACTTCTAAATCCTACACATGGTTGAACACGACGACATTAAAATTATGCAGTAGAGTTTTATTAAGTTGATCCTAATATTTAAGACAGCGAAGCATTTAATCATGACTTTCTAGTCGCTAAAAGATCTGTGATATGCCCACAGCCCCACACAACCAAAAAAACGAAGAAGCTGCTTGTCTGAGTCCCTGCAACTCTTAAGCGTAAACAAGCAAAGTTTGGCTACAAAGGTCAACTTAAGTTTACAACAGAAATCTCAATGTAAGAAATAAAACAAATAAATTCCAACAACAGACTCTGTTTAAATCAAATACATCCTCCACTCCGTTTATATTGGCCCCATTTCACTTTGGAGGTCAACAATATCACTTTGATCGATACTTTATCATCATGTACGATAACTACAAGCTTTTGAATTAAAAAAAATATGAAATTATTCGTTGTGCTAATCAAACACGACAATTCACATTGAGTCTCACCATAAATTTGGAATGGAGGTAGTAATAAGTATTACTGTAGATGAAACAAGAGGTACTTAAGAAAGAATAGCATTAACACTATAGAAGGAGTGATGCAAAGTATAACACTATAACCTCTGTACTGAGTCATTGAGCAACCAATTTCTTGAGTGTAGCACAAACACAGGCCATTTTTTGCCATTAGCATAAATTTGGAATTTTAAATTTGTGCACATTTTTATTCAACCTCAATAATAACAATACATCAGTGGCCTACCATAACACTTGGTACCAAGCCAGTATGAATGTATATATGACCAATGAACAATTCCAGAAATTTAATCTCCGCCTTGTATTTTATAAACAATGCATTTCCTAGTAACGGCACAAAAGATCATTCATTCTTGTAAACGCGGACTAACTCCATCTGAGTTATTAACTAATAACTAGAGGTGGCACTGGTGGTTATTGAAACATGGGACATTAGGACGTAAAATTGTGAAAATACTGAACGGCTGAACACAGCTCAAGTATGTAGGCACCAGACTTCAGAATAGCCAAACATAACTTTTGGCCCAAAAATATTACAATAGAGCAGTTGTGCACTTGTGCCAGGGGGTAGTCCAGCAAAACACGAACCATTCAAGTTCCCAACTATTCGTAAGGCATCGGTTTTGTAGCATTACTTTGAGGAGTTTTAGAAAGAACTTCATGGCTGCACTGCTGTCAATGATTATTTCCAATCTGGTAAGATCCTCAAGCAGGCAAATTCACTTACCCTCATAGAAACTAGAAGCAAACATTTCAGAAATCGGAAATCCCAAGTTGAAACAAACGCATGATGTATCAAGTTAATTTTAAAAAATCACATTGAGGCAAGGAGTACATGATGAGATACCTCCTAAAGAGCCCCTCTATGCGCCAGTGTCAATCTAGTCCCCATGATCCTCGGTTATCGAGGAATATAATGGATTTGCAGAATGAATTGGTTATAAATATAAAGGTTGATTCCATCTCACAAGCTCAAAGCTTAATGTTTATATGTACAAAGAATGAGAGTTGTTATACCGCTGGTGCTAGATATTAGTATCTCAGGCCAAAACAGAGGCCTCCGTGGATATAGCATTCATAGGAGAGATTAGCTTATCCAAGACAGAATGGTTATACCAAAAGAGCAGGCTGACTACTATTGAAAATCTTCAACACAGTGGTAAGCAGGTCTAGTCTCTGATGCAAACATCACGAGATGCATGCGTATTTATTTTTACAGTGGTTTACTACAAGTATTTTTGGCAAAAATTGTTTCAGGAGGCAGGTGCATTGGCTAGAGAGATTGAGGAGGAGACTGAGGAGTAAACTATCCAATTTCAGGCTGTACAGACCTGCCCTGGTAGCTGCAGCATACGTTGACGTGGGTTCGCAGGAATAACGCAAAAAGATTTTTGCAGGGAAGATGGTAGGAGTGTATTAGTGGAAGCTGTGAGCTAATGGAAAGCCAAATTCAATTGTACTTAGTTTTAAAAAGCACGAGACCAATTGAGGCAAGGAGGGTCTAAGGTGACAAAGTGCAAGGTGCCAGGCAAAAGCGTGAGCCTCCTAGGCACAGGGTGAAGTGCGCAATATTTCCCTTTTTGGATTTTAAAGAGGATTAACATGTAGTAAAATTTGTGCCAAGAAGAAGAGCATAATAAAAGAAGAAAAAAACTAATTAAATTGCATAATGGTGTGTCTTGTTTGGCTGCGCCTTGTCTATTTGACGCAGTTAGGGCACCTAGGCGTTTTGGCTAATGCCTATCTGAGCCTTAGCTTATATGCACCCGAGGCGCATATTTTTAAGCTAAGGTTATCATGATTTAGATAATTTTTTAATATTTTTAGCCTTAAAATCGTTGCAATGTCAATGTGATCAGCTACTTTGTCCTTTGCTTGAATAACAAGTACTACTTCATTTGCTTCGTCATTTGAACTCGTCATTTTTGGATCAAACATAAATCAAATATGGAATATTAGTTAACTTATTTGCTACACTAAAGACGGTTGAGGAAAATGACAATTCTGCCAAATAATTCCTTCAGCTACCATTAACAGACCAACCAGTAGTCCGACGAATCTAAAATTCTAAGTGACAGTACCTAAAACGTACAACATCATGCTTTCAAATAAGTCTTGCACTCAGAGCATGCAAAATTGCAAATACATCATAATCCACAGCAAATTCTAAAATCATTGAACCGTGAAATTCATCCAATCGTTCTTTCAACTTTCGTAAATTAGCAACACAACGCGAAATCACATCAGTCCTAAAGAATCCTAATCTAACGCAAAAAAATATCGACATCATATCACTTAACCTAAACTTGCTATCACATAATGCAAACTTCAAAATATCATCTAATCAAGGTTCCGAATTCGCTACTGGCATCATTTCATCAACTACTCCTTCGCTTATCATAATTAATCTTCACATTGCGAATAACGTGCAATTCGAATCCTACGACTAATCAAAAATTTGTTCAAATTAACTTAATTCATTCAGCAATCGTAAGTTCACCGACGAAATCACATCAATTCAATTTCAACTCAAAAGAACGAAATTAATACATACATTAATTCAATTCAATCGAAATTCGCAATCAAATCAACAAAATTAAATCAATTGTAACTTAAATTCAAATTTCAGTAGAGAAAAAAAAAGATAACCTGAATTTAATGATTATGATCGTCGCCGGCGTATGAAACCCTAGAATTCAAAAGAGATTCGTCGTTGAACTTCTCCAGCATAGCTAAACACTGACTGACTCGTGCGAGTTGACTCAGCGAGCGAGTTTAGTGTTCATCAATTTTTAGGCGCAAACGGAATGTTTTATGATTTGGTGGTGTGATCGACAACTGAAAAGATAGGCGGCAAATAAGATTTGCGACTTTTTCGACCCTAAATTTTATAACATCGTTTTTCTTTTTCTTTTTAAAGCATAAGATCGGTTTTTCTCATTGGGCGATGGGCAGGTATTCAGGTAACATCAAAAACGGATACGGACAAGAACACAGAACACAGAACACGGAACACGTGATACGGCATCCCATGAAATTTATGACACGAGACACGCTATTTAAATTTAATTAAATATATATTTTATGTTTATAAATAGCGTATGATTTTGTTTTTATAATGTATTTGATATCAAAATTAGATAAGTGAAGATAAAATTTGATTTTGACTATAACTAATTCTCATCTCTCATCCAAATATATCTTTTAATCAATTTCTTTTGACATTTTATTACTCGTCTAATCTATAACATGTTTAGGCGTGTGTCCAGACGAGTGTCAAATGCCTAGGTGTCCGACAC
>JAOWBH010077814.1:0-14742 GCA_028566215.1 Silene coronaria | reverse complement strand
TAGGGCGCACTGTGCGCCTTCAGTGCTGGAATTTCTTCTTCATTTCTTCTTCTTTGTATGCTCTTGGATGGCTTTCTTTTCTGTTGCTTGGGGCCTTCCTCTTGGTCCTCTTTGAGGCTTGATTACACTTCAAAACACCCCTCAAAGTACCATTAAACTCCCTTGATAGCTTCCGCGCTTGGTTTTGGCAATAATGGTGGAAACCATGTCAAACCGCTTCCAAATAGGGGTTTATTTAGAATAAACCGAACTAATTAGGTAGTATAAGAATGAGCTTATCACCAGCTATACTTGATAACGGTACATTTGCATTGTTCAAAACAAGATCGGATGATGTAAAGTAAAGTAGGTTAAAACAACATTTCTAAAAATTCGTATTCTTCTTCATCACTGTATTTTTTTTCCTCCAAGTTCGTACAAGTAGCCTGAGCATACTTCCGAAGCACCACGACGATGTTTTTGTGGTATACCTGCTATTGTTCTTAAATCATGGACAAAAGCAAATCCCAGGAAATTCGAGACATGTTGGTGGGAGACAAAGTATGATGGATAACTTGGCTATTTGGATGATGAAGTAAATGTCGATGTTATCCATTGATATTTTGTTGACTATTTGGATGAAGATAACTTGGGTTAGCCAAATGTTAGATTGGACTTGTATATTTTTTTGGATTATTAACCAAAAGAAGGATAAAATGTAAATGAGTAGATAAGTTAGGGGTAAAACGGACACTTTATCTTTTTTTGTTGCCGGATAATTGAATTTGTATCAAGTTTGAAGAAAATGGTAAATTATGGGTGCAATTTTTAAAAACCAACTTAAAGGGGTGTAATTTCAAATTTTTTGTATATAAAGGGGTGTTTTTATCAATTCACCCTAAAAATAAAATCAAAAACTTAATATATTAATGACTTCTTTTGGGCTATGCTCCTATTGGATCAGTCATATGTTATAGGACGATTTTATAAGAGAGTAGATGGGTCGGTCTGGAAGAGCAATGGCTCAAGATCAACCCACATGAGAGAGACATGCCGAACCGGCCCGTGCTACATCGTGTTTGGCCTAAAACCGACACGTAATGCGCGGGCTAGATAAGGAGAAGATTATTTTGTATTTTTAGTCTTCACGGGCCAAGTGGGCCCGGCCCTGAACTTGTGTCCACCCCTAGATTTGTTTTGCTCTATTCGAGTAGTGTTTGATTGGTACTTTGTATCAAAATTTGGACGACTTTATTAAGTCGTATATATCTGAACCGATCTAACTCAACTTGTTAATTCGAGTAGAGGCGGTAATCAGGTTACTTGGATCGGGTCGAATTGGGTCAACTTACCCTTTCAGTTCGAGTCGGATTTGGGTGAAGTCATTATAGAGTCGAGTTTTTTTTGGGTTAAATGATGTATCGGGCTGGGATATTATTAGGTCCAGTTATTATCACAAATTCTCATTTGTGGCGGGAGTGAACACGTCACAAGCTTGCAAGTGGGAGAGGTAAATGGGGAGAGGCTTGTGAGACGTCAGAAACTTGTGACCGTCACAAGCAAGACGGGCTGAGTTATTATATCACAGTATTTGCCTTCAATTTTTGGCCCTTAACATATTAATCTAAACGCTAAATCACAATCATTTTGACCAATATTGAACTTAATAATTGTTGGTTCATCAATTTAATTTGATCAATATCGAGTCGGGTATGGCCACGTTCAGATTTTGGGTCATCGATCTTGCGGGTGGGGCCACTCGGGTCAAACTTGCCAATTCATAAAAACACACGTTATGATTTTTTTATTTGTACTTATATATACTACACAATTGAGTTGAAAAAATAATGATTAATGAACTTTAGCCAATTCATTGACATTTAATTTAACTTATTAAAGTTAAGACTCGAACCTTATCTACTCTTATCTCATAAACAAACTAAGATAGTTAAGCTAACCATATTTTAAATCAAACTGAAACCAAAACTAAAATTCTACGACAGCTCTTCGTCTTATAAAATAAGACTGGCCTAAAAAGAGAAGCTCAAATATACTTTTATTTTCAATTACATTTTTCTTTTATTAAACACCTCGCCTCTTTATGATAAAAATTAAAAAGTAAATTACCTTTTAAAATTCAATTTTTTAAAATTACTCTATTATAAAAATAATTTTAAAAGTTACTTCCTTAAAATGTATTTTTATCAAAATTTGCTTCAAAACTCCAATTTAAGCAATTTATTTCGTCTATTTTTAAACTTATACTTCATTGTCATACCTTACAAAGTTTAAATTAGTTAAGGCACAAACGAAATAAGTTCATAAACCGACAAAATAAGTACTTGAAATTGAGTTTTGAAACAATTTTTGATAAAAATGTATTTTAAAGTAGTAATTTTTGAATTTTTTTTTATAAGAGAGCAATTTTTAAAAACTAAATTTTAAAATGGAGTAATTTTTTTAATTTACTCAAAATTAAAACACTTAAATTTACAAGTTATCAATACTTAATCTATTTGGGCTTTTTATTAATGGACTAGTCTCGTTAGTTAATCCTCACTTTAGCCCAACAAAAAGCCCAAATCCTCGACATAAATTGGCCTTCAAATCTTAAAAAACCATTAACGAAGAAGCTCTTACTCTTCCCTAGTCTCTCCTTCAATCCTTCTCCTTCTATCGCAGTTGTTCAGGTATGTCTCTCTTTTTTATTTATTTTATTTATTTATTATTTATTTATTTTATTGCTAATTTATTACTCCCCGTCCAAGTCGCGATCATTTGTTTATCTTTTTTGTGACGGGTATTTTAATCAAAGGTAAATAAATGATTGAGACGGAGGCCGTTTTCTTTTTTGCTTGTTCAATGGGGTTTTTGGTTGTAACTGTGTAGAGAAGGTAGGGAATCTAGAATTGTTAGTGTTATGCTGTTAAGGTATAGGGTTTCGCTTGAGATGGAGGTAATTATTACCGGAGTAATAGAGCGGAAATTAAAAAGAAATAGGAGAGTTTTGGTTAGTATTAATCCGATTGGGGGATTAATGGGGGAAGTGGGTAACTATTCTTCTTCTTTATGGGATAATTATTACCCTCTTCGTCGTAGTTCGTATCTTCTACAGCCAGTGGCGGAGCCATGATTTGAGGTTAGGGGGCGAAAAATTCCAGCGGGGGCGAGCTAGTAATGTCTTAAGATCGACTCAAATTTTTTTTGAAAATTTTAACTAAAACTTGCGACATTTTCATTTTCCAGCGGGGGCCTCTGCTAGCCCCCTAGATCCGCCACTGTGTACAGCAATCAATTTCCTCGATTTTCTTATTTATTTGAGTTTTATTACTCTAGTAACAATTATGAATTACCCAATCCCAAGTAAGCCTTGGATTGAACCCGTTTTTCGTAGTGATGGTACCATTTGATTGTTAATGTAGCCTACCACGGTATGATACATTGATACGTAGTACTCCCTCCGTCCCAGTCATTTTTTATACCTTGTGTATTCTTTGCAAGTAGTATTTTACTTGAAGATAAACGAATGATTGAGACGAAGGTAGTATTGATCCGATATTCCGATTGGAGGATTATTGGGGGAGGTGGGTAACTATTCTTCTTCTTTATGGGATAATTATTACCCTCTTCGTCGTAGTTCGTGTCTTCTACAGCAATCAATTTCCTTGATTTTCTTGTTCATTTGAGTTTTATTACTCTAGTAACAATTATGAATTACCCCATCCCAAGTAAGCCTTGGATTGAACCCGTTTTTCGTAGTGATGGTACCATTTGATTGTTAATGTAGCCTACCCTGGTATGATACATTGATATGTAGTACTCTCTCCGTCCCAATCATTTTTTATACCGTGTGTATTCTTTGCAAGTAGTATTTTACTTAAAGATAAACGAATGATTGAGAGTTTGAGACAGAGGGAGTATTGAATTTCATATGACTTTCTTATACATGCAACATTGCATTATATTGTCCTTATTTGTGAGCGAAATAGGGATAATATAAATGCGATAGTAATTCACTTTTGGCAAATGGGTTTAGATGATGCTCATTCTACTTGTTCACTGTCTTAAAAAGTCGAGTAGCATTTGATATTTTCACCAGTAAATTGATTTCATGGTGTCTACCTATGGAAATGGTAGAGAAATTAACTGTGAGATGTTATGTTATATGTCCCTTCTTTAAATTTATTATAGGCTAGGGAGCCCAAGATATACTACTTCCAAGTTCTGTCCCAGATTCAATGTCGCCATTTATCTTTGAGGGTTAATTGATGTCAACTTTGACCATTAATTTCTCGAAATATACTTAGACATACAATTTAATATGTGATTGTTGTATATATTTTGAGAAAATATTGGTCAAAGTTGAGATCTTTTGACCACCAAAGTCAAATGAGATTATACCAGCTAATCTGATGGTTCAACATCGGAGCCTTTGGGTAACAGTTTTTGAGTGTTTGCTCATTTCGAATTTTATCTTAGAGGCGAGGTTAAGATGGCACTTCAAAAAGGGGTATTTTAGGTGTGGTGTTGGTTAACATTTATTTCTCGTCTAGCCTTTGTATAGACTACTTACAGAAAATTAGAAACTTAATAGTTTAATGGGTTGTTAAATAGCTTTGAACATTGTACTACTCTGGTATTCCAACTGCCCTTTAAGTTCGTTTTGCTATATTTTTATGTTCCATATAAACTCCACCTACGTGTTCCATTCACCACTGGTCTCAAATGGATAAAAGAGGTGAACTCCCAAAATTTGACCCAACTTGTAGGCACGAACCGAAATTTTTCAATTTGATAGTTCATGTTAGTTGACCCCAAAAGGGCAAAACATATTGGAACTCTGATGCTATCGTACACTTGTACGAATTCTCATATTTACCTTTCACATCTTCTCATTATCAACTTGTGACACCACATCGTAAAAAAAATAATCAGCTAGTTCCTTGTTATATCTAAGCTGCTGAATGTTTTAAACACTTGTAGCAAAATGCCTGAAGATAAGCCAATGATTGGCTTGACATGGGAACCAAAACTTCCAACTTTCAGCAAGTCCTCTTCTTCTTCTACAAAAAGTAAAGGCAACATCTCTCAGGAGAGCAGTGGGCTGTATATGCCCACTTCAGAGCTCGTTGACGGTTTGTATGTTCCCCCAAATAATCCACGAAAGATCAACATAATGCGCAAGAAACAAATTAAAGACACTGCTGGTAAAAATTGGTATGTATTCGTGTTGATTGGCGTCCATATTTTGTTTTTGGTTCCCTGCAATGTTTCTTTTCGTAGGTTGGTATTGGTTTCCTCTCCTGTAGTTTTGTCTAAAAAAGCTTTTATGGATGGAAATATCTGCATACTGATGTGGGTTTATTGTGACTTAAATATAGGTTTGACATGCCTGCTCCAGTCATGACACCGCAAATGAAACACGATCTACTGCTATTAAAGGTACATCTTGTATGCTGATAGAGTGATAGGGTTCATTGTGTTTATATAGAATTGTTTCTCGGTGAGTCTGGCTGACGGCCAACCTAAAGGAGGAAAACTAGGGTGAAACTGGGAGAATGGTTGGGAGCCTTGGAGGTGGTTTTTTTTTTGTCAATTTTACACGTAGCTGTTTGTTACTGTCTTCTTCATATTTTCAGAGCCAATAGTGTGGGACTGATGTCGTTACTACTATGAGTCTATGAGTGCTATTACTAATTTAATAGTAAATACTATTTCTCACCAAGTTTCACTGATTGTCACCTGCCAGTTCTATTTACACTTAATAGCCAAAGTTTGATTCTTTCAGTAGTGTATTTAGGGTGTGGATTTGCTGGAACCAATCAGATAAATTTCTGAGCGACTGTAGGTGATGGCTGTAGCCTGTCGCTATGAAAGCTATATATGATAGTTAAGTAACCTTCTGCACAGCCTTATTGGAACCCTTTTTAAGGTCGTTGAAGGTGAGTCTCAGTACTTTGGTGGAGGCGTGATATCTAGTTTTTGCATTGAACTTGTCACTACCTTGATGGGAGCTGCAGCCTGTACATGATCTTACTCGAATGTATGTCAGTGAATCAAGGTTTAGGACGTGTTCCCTTCAAGACAACAACTACCCTAGTTCCTCCTCAACAGCTCCCGGTTATGGCCAAAGCTACTTCGACTTTTTGTAGTATGTCGCATACCTTTATGGCTTTATCCAACACTGAACACTTGCACATGGGTAAACACTTGGACACTTCATCTTAAGCCAAAACATGAGGATTTTTCGTAATGGTCTACTTCAATACATGGACAGGATTGGAGTAGTTTGGGTGACTTAGCCCGTGTCTAGGTAAAGGGGGTTCGGTCGTAGAGAAATATTTTAGGATGATCGTACTGAAAATTGCTTTGTAAAAATGTTAAATACATTGACAATGTGCTACTTCACGATACACGTAGCATTATGAGGTTGGTGAGGCATTTTATTGTATTTCATCATGTTTCAAAGAAAAAGGTTAGGGAGTCTTTGGTCTGTTGAAAACATGTTATCTTGTAGGAATCTATATGTAACTTTTCGGTATGATAGGCGAGTTGATGTATTGACTTTGTTTACTTGTCTTTGCAGTTGAGGAGTGTCATGGATCCAAAAAGACACTACAAAAAGAGTGATACTAAGTTGAAGACATTGCCTAAATATTTTCAAGTAATTTTGCATTCCTCTGAATGCTATGCTTTATTCTGCTTGCGTTGTTTCCGATCCATTACCTGATGCCTATTTGTTCCTCATTGTAGATGGGCACTGTTGTGGAGCCCGCTTCGGAATATTTCTCTTCTAGGCTCACTAAAAAGGAGAGGAAGAGCACTATGGCTGAGGAACTTCTCAATGACACGTCCCTTGCACAGTACCGGTACGTGATCACTGTGCAATTATGGGTTATACTTAGGGACAGAAAAGGATCCAAGACCCTATCCGATTCGCAGTATATGGATTTTAATAGTACTAGCCATATGGACCTGCATTGAATTAGGGGATTGGATTTTGATCTCATCTTGGATGCAAAATCTCATGAATCCAGGTCGGATCGTTAGACCTTATTAGATCTCCAGGAACCAAGTTGGATCGAATATGGATCTAGTTAGATGTTTAGACTTAGGAAACCCGACCCAGGTTTACATTTAACCCATTGACATTCACTTATACTTATTTCCGCATATTGTACATTACTGCAGGAAGCGTAAGGTAAGAGAAATCGAGGATCGCAACCGACCTGGTGGAAATGAAAAATGGAGAAACAGAGGCAAGCAAACTCAAAAGCGGGCTAAGGAGAAGAGACATATATCGGAAAGTAAATATATGTCGTAGAGTTGAAATGGCTTGGGTTAAGACAGAAGAACTCCGGCTCCTCAATGACTGGATGACATGTTTGATTTTTCGACTAAATAGACTCGCGGTAAGGAGGAGCAAAGACTGCATACTCTTTGGTTATCCTATTTTATAGGTCACTTGATGTATCGCAATTTTTCGTATCCTATTTTAGAACAAAGCGTCTTGCTTGTGACGGACACTATCCCTCACAAGTGAGAATTTGTGATTTTAGAAATCACCTTATGTATCGAATTTTTTAAATAGAATTTTGAGAATTTTGTATGCAAACTAGTTTCACATTTTAGTTTTTTCCCCAAAAAGTAGAAAATTTTGAGATGATTATTATTGATTATAACACTGATCTCGAAACAGATAAGCTTCTCCGCGGCTTTGAGTAAACAAGGACTTTTCCAGATTCTAATACCTTATACAGTTATACTCCCTTTGTACCGATCACTACTTTACATTTGCTTTATCTTATGATGAGAAAATAAAGCAACGTAAATTATTGATTGAGACGGAGGGCTATTGAGTGCTTCGGTTCAACGAACACAAACATTGTGAACAACTGAACATAGGCCTGAGTGCCTGACCATCCTAGAAACAAAAGGAACGAAAAGTACACATAAAAGCTAAAAAGGGACATTTCCATTGTACTGTATATCAGACTGTTCTCTCTTCATGTTGTTCACATATCACAAATTCTCATTTGTGACGGATCTCATTTGTGACGGACGATATCCGTCACAACCCAATTGTGTTTATATATTTAACCAGCCAATAAAGAACCCATTTACAAGTCTATCATCTTCATTTAACTTTTTTTTACCATCCACAGTATTCGCAACAATTTTCATGTGAGAATATTCAAGGTTACATTCTCTACCATAATCTTGTGATATTTCGGTTAATGTTCGTCATTCTTTAGTTTTGAATTATAGATAAAGAAAAATAATTTGAGTATATGAACATCCGAGTATCCAACTATCGTTTGTGCGCAATATATACGTTAGAATTCTGCATGCAGAAGGAAAATTTATATAATTTTGAATATGCATCACAAACTAATTACAACATTGCTGATCATTTGCAGGGCCATGGATGATGTGAAATGTCAAGCAGAGAAGATTTTACAGGACTTTGAAGAGTTTGAAAGAGTTTTTCTTCAACCATATAATCCAAACTCAGCAGATCTTTTATGTACTCCGGACTCAACTACGACTTTTCGACAAGAAACCCGTGTTTCCTGGTTAGACCAAATGGAGATGAACTTTGTGAATGCTGAACTGTGTGACAGCATTTTCCATTCTTCAGATTTTAAGTCACAAGTGGCAGGTTACTTATGTGATCAAACCATTAATAACAGCAAACCCGTGTCATTCGACCCAAATCCGTTGAATTTACAACCAGTAAAACTACATAAACCGAACAGCAATCATACATTGCCGAATCTAGTGGAAGATGTGCCAGACACCTCAGAATCAGTCACTGAAACAGATGACAGTAGTATCATGAACACAGAGATATTTGATGATCTACTGCCTTTTGATCCTGCAGTATTAGCATTGATCGACTTTGTCTTCCCGACTTACCCTGATAAAGCAGACACCAGGAATGGAGAAGAAATCGCCATCAAAGTGGAAGAAAATATGACGATATTCCAAGAGAAAAAAGGGGACAAAGTTTGCTGCAATGGAAAGTGTTGGGGGTATGTGGAGGAAATATGGAGAGAAGTACAGAAGATTCCTAGAGGAAGAAGAAAAAAAGGGTTCGATTTAAGCCCACAAGTACGATATTTCTGTAAAGAGCGACAAAAGATCAAGAACAGAATCTCTGCTACAAAATGTTACACCAGAGTAAAGGTAGTTTCTTTAAGAAGTTGCATTCCTTCAATGCAATTTTCATTACAGGTCAGTCCAGTCCAAAAGGATTAGTGTTCTGAACTTCTGATACAATGGTTCATATCCGACCCATCTCCGTTGATTAGTTATTCACATGTGATACATAAAATGTAGGCTCATATCCATGATCTGGAAGTGCAAGTTACCAGACTTCAGGCAGAAAATAAGATAAGAAGAAACTTGGTTCAGGTAACAACCTATACATTTTTCACAACCTTTCATATACCGGAAAATATTGGCACAGAAATATGAAAATCCTTTAGCTTACGACCAATACATCATGTAATAGTAATACGCTATATTGATACATGCTTGTGATCTCTCCTGTAACTATGCAGTTTCTGGGAAGCAGTCTACAGCTACAAGGAAGGAAGCAATCACTCAGCCGAACCATGTCAGGACCTCTATGATACGCTCTTAGGCAGAGTCGCATTCTCGGATTCACTCACTAACCACAGAGACACTTGGGTATAAAATAGCAGTAGCATCTTTAAACTGACTTTTAGTTCCTTAAATCCTAAATTCCTATAATTATGTATAGTTTTGGGAGCTATGGCAAACGCATTTCGAGGCCAGAGCAGACTCCTTTCTTGCTCAATGAATAAGATTTGGCCGTAATGATCGTTTCTAGAATCACAACTTGAACCCTTACTTAGTACCATGGTTGGTCATCGTCGTCTTGAAGCGAACATGTTCCTTTAATTCAAAAACAACTTTCATATTTTCATACAGGTTAATCCAGAATTACCTTCTATTTCCGATTTTCCGGTAGGATCACTCCCAAATGGACCATAATGTATTTATTTGACAAATTAGGTAACCTCAATCTCAATATGCTTATTTCTATCATTCAAAAGCACAAACAAAGAACCGATTAAGGTAAGAATCTCAACAACGGCGTAACGAAAGTCTCATACTAATAGCTTTATTCAAAAAAGACAGAAATAAAGTAGATTCATCGACATATCATACTTGTAGGGTATAAGAGTGAAAGCATATGTATAAGAAAACAGCTCCACCATACTCGCATCAAGATTCACGTCAAAACCGTGAGAAAAACTAACGCCGGGAAGAACATGCTAGTCACATAGTTAAACAAAAGCCTGTGTGTAGAAATACCCGTCATTAAGCAGTCTTGCATTTCTATGACCAACCGAAGATGTAGTCGAGGACGTAAACAAGCACCAGAGAAAATGGATAGAGAAAGAAAGCCACAGAAGCCATCCAGATGGGGAAAGAAGTCCGGAAGCTGCCAAGCGCACCCATTATGATGCAAACGAGGAAGATAACAAGCACTTCTGAGGAGAAGTCCCAACTCAATCCTCTAACATAAACTAGCGCCAAGAACACCGAGAGACATAGGACGTTGTTCATTGTCACAGCACCATATATCTGCAGGATTAGCATTGTTAAAGTGAGCTAACTAGGTGAGGGTTTTAAATGATGATTCATATTAGCTGGCGACAAATCATAAGATTTATGTAGATTTGATAATTGATTGATGTATTCTCTTCTTCAACATCAACAAGTAGATTATGATGAAAATATTGACAGACATGAATTCTAGTAACCGAGTCGTCTTACGATTTGATATTCAGAAGAAAGAAAACGCCTTAGGTTGTAATCACTATTATTTCCTCCAATTTATACTTCCCCTATTTGACTGTCAAACGATGCTAACTTTAACCAACATTACTCACTATATAAACTAGTCGCAAGTCGCAACTATTTTAAACATCAAAGAGTTGACCATCAAAATCAAACGGGGCTAGAAAAAAGGAATAGAGGTTGTTTTGGAAATAGTTAAGGTCTTTTCGGCATACTTCATTTTCGTGTAATGTGTCCGAAATTCTAACACCAACACTTTAATTTAGGCCAAAATATGAAACTAAATCACATGATAGCATGTGCCACTCCAATACAGTGTAGTGTGTGAGGAGTCGTGTCTGACACTAGCAACTGAGTCGGGTTAGCATAGCTTCAGTGCGCTATGCTGATTGATTACTCAAGAAAGAGTTTCTTTGACACTGTTTATGGCATTCATTGGCCCGTTTAATAGGTTAAAGAGTAGAACTTTCACATGTACACCACTGTCAGCTAGCAAGACTATTACTTTCACAGTACTAGCCGTGTCATGTCCAAGTTTGTTACAGCAACGTCAACTTGAGTGATATTGGCTACATTATAGCGTAACAACTGAAAACGAGTAACTTCGGCCTATTTCAAGATCAAATTTCAAACTGACATGTAATACCATGATTACCATGTACCAGAGCACAGTAGAGGTTCAAAGTTTAAACCCAAGAACATTTTATCACAAATTTTACCAAGAACCTTTCAACCAGAGAATTAATCATGGTAATAATGGTTTAAGACTTTAAGACTTATCAAGATCGATTGTGGTCTTATCTCAGTTGTTGCACAATAAATGCAGCTAATACCACCTAAATAGCCGTCACGTTAACGGGCAAAATCATGATAATAGAGTCACAGTGCGAAGTTGCAGCAGATATTTAATATCGTGACTAATCGTAAAAGCAAGAAACTGAGAAAGGCACCAACCTCGGAGAAAGTTAGGGATGCAGATTTTCTTTTCTTCCTTGAAGCAAAGATGATAGCGGACACAGCTTCACTGGAGTTTGTTGCTAGTGGTAGGAAAATAAATGAAATAAAGAAGGAAGGGATTTTTGTTGCAGTTGAAAAATTATCCACAGCATCTACTAGAGGATCGGCAAATGCAGCGGCAATTATAGTCCCAAGTATTAAGAACAATATTGCCTTGATGGTAGTTTTCCTGGGATTCTCAACTTCTTCCCCGCCCTCATCATTAGAATTGCCCAACAGCAGATGCTCAAGTTTTGATTCCTGGAAAATGAAAGTAAATGTTCAGAAAAACTAATAAGAGACGGCTTTAACTGAGACCGTCGCAATCTATGAAGCATAATTAAATGAAAATACGTAAATATTTGGGCTGGTTACATGTGAGATGACCTCATACAAGACTCGGTTTTAGATGTTGTGTATCCTAGAGTCAAGAAGCTATCTTGATAGTTGATCTACCACATGCAAGACAATTAACCATCTAACTCACCTCATCGTATTGATCTATATACTTTATTGTATCAGCGTTACGATGGGAAGCCACGTCACCTCTCACAAGGGCAAGTAGCTTTGAGATTCCCATGGTGAATTCCTCTAGATCGATTATATTGTCTTGTCGCTCAGTATCAAATTCCTTAAGCACTTTATTGGCAATATCCTCTTCTCCCAGGCCGATGCCATCGAGATGCATCCCAATAACAAATGCTCTAAGTTCCGCTTTTGAGAGATGGTTGTCACCATCAAGGTCAATTGCTTTGAAAATCCTAACATGATCAGATCAAAAATCAATAAAAAATAAACTTAACCTATATGTCTTCTTTTATGAAGCAAGCCATAGAAAACAGAAGCAATGAACTAACTTTTCTATTACTTCATGGTTAGGGCTCCCGTCATGATTGCAGAGTTTTCCAAGAGCATGCTTCTTCAAATGTTTAAGAAATCCGGTCATCACACGCTTATGCTTCACATAGTCAAGCCTTCTCTCTTGGATCCAAGGTTGGAAGACCTGCCACAACAGAACAAAAGAACAGGAGCCGCTCAAAACAGGTTACATTATTCACACTGCAACTTATTTTCGTAAACAAGAGTTAGCACCTCATTTGACCTCCATAACTTCAATGTTTAAGCATTGACAAAAACAATTTGAAAAACATATAAATGCATAAAAAAACAAAGATGCGTGACACAATTTAAAAAAATTAGATATATAAAATAGAAATTCAAAAAAGGTGGGGGGATTTTGTCTCGAAAAAACTGGCACATAATTGCACTTCTGGATAAGACTCTGATCCAAACATAGGAAAAGAAATCGATTTCAAGCAAGAACCAGGCAGGTTTTTCTGCACACCCTTACTATCAAATTGTCTTCTTAAAAGCACGATTACCTGAAATACACAGTAGCCAATGAGCAATAGAAGAGAGAATATGAGGGAAATCAGCACTGCCAGGTGTCTCCCAGAAGTCGAGCTAAGAGCCTGCGGCAACTGTACGACAAGAAATGGCAATACAGAAAATACCATGATCCTTGCAGCATAGCTTGTCCATATATCAGTAGAAACACCAGAGCCTGAAGACAAAGAACAATAACAACAATGAAAATTATAGATTACTAATTGTCTGCGAATCTTCATCTTTTCACTGTTATGTCAAATTAGGTCTCAAATAATTTTGATAAAATGCCCGAGTTGGAAAACTTGTCATATTTAAACATTGAATAGCCAAAAAAAATATTAAAAATGATGTCTACCTTGCAAGCTAAATCCTTTTGTGTCGGTCTCATCAATTGCCATTGGACCATCCAAATCACATTTGCCAACCAAAATACAAGTTCCCCATATTACAGTCAGAAGCATCACCGTCGATCCAGCTAACAATCCCATTCCAACTGATACTTGATCTTGAGCCTCTGCAGCACTTCCAGAGAGGCCAGAAACTGAAGAATCAAAAAACAGAATAGTTTGTTAGAACTTATTGAAAAGATCCTTGATTATGTAATCATGCGCACGACAGTCATATTGACAATAGTAGGCAAGTCAGTAAGATAATTTCACAGCATATTCCTTCTAGGCTATATGGTACCAGTTTTAAAATTGATCTTTGAATCAGATGTAGCCTGATTTCGGTCTATAATGTGACTGACCAACCACAAAGTGTCGCTAACCTCCAAAACCTTAACCTTTATGACTCTGCTACAACGGGGGGTCACGGCCCAGATTTAATACCATGTTCCAGGCTACAGAGTCATAAAGCCAATTTATACAGAAAATGCTTCAATCCTCAATCAAACTAACAGGAAAAAACGAAACTCTAACGACATTCAACTTCAATTTGAAATTAGAGAAACATAATAATGCACGCCAGTACGCCACAGATCAAGTCAAAGTTTGATACAAAAATTATGATCTGTTCTAGATCATATATATCTTTCAATATAGATTCATCCAACACTTAACCAGCCGCAAATTCGAGCTGCATTAAACTAGAAAACCAACTCATCACAAACAAAACTTCATAATAAGCAGAGATCCCTAAATTATGAGCTACTACAACCACTCCATTGCGATCAATCAGAAAAAACCACGAAAAGGTGATATCTTTTCTGCTTTTTAATAATAGGAAAACTCAAATCATACTCATCTGGAGAGTATTCTAGTCGGTATCAATGAATCAACATAAATTTACAAACTCGAATGAATCATCAGTAACCAATCCAAATGACACTATCATCAGACAGATTACACAAGTTAAGGTCAGTACATAAATTACAGCTTCCTTAATCCTCATTTAATCAATCTAAAGCACTGCATATCCAGAATCTAAAATTAATCATTCGGAAACAACCTCTTTGTGTTGATAACATAAGGGTAAGACTGAGTACATCCGACCCCCCTTACCTTGCAATTTGCGAGAGCCATTGAGGCATTGGGGTAATAC
>JAOWBH010077703.1:0-14744 GCA_028566215.1 Silene coronaria | reverse complement strand
TAGGGGTTGCATTCAAAACCCAGTGACCACCAATACCATAGGCAATAGCATCAATCAAGGACAATAATTCTGTCAACACTCTTGCTTCCAACATTAATTAGCGGAATCTTCCCACTTTCACTCTACTCACTCTTTGGCTCTTTCTTATACCAATAAGTCCCCCTTATCCGTCACAACCTTGTAACCTGTTAAATATCACCCACTTGAGTAAATAAAACAAATAAAAAGTATCTAGAGAGTCACAAATGTCTTGTCTTTATCCACTTATTTGAATTTTATTTAACACATCACAAGTCTGTGACGAATACACTATTCGTTACAAATGAGAATTTTTGTGTTCTAATACGAGATCACTTTCTTCACTTTATTACTAGTTTACTGTACTACAAAGTATATGTAAAATAATGGGTTCAATTGAAGGCCTCAATAACTTGAAAAGATTACTTTTTATTATCTGCTTTGAATTGGATTTAAATCGAGTATTACTAGTTTACTTTTTATTTTTAGGAAATCAAACTCCATAATTAAGCTCTAGTTAATTTGATAAACATCTTGGCAATTAATCTAAGAAGTGTCTTGGGAGTCAAGGGGTTGACTAGTGATTTTGTAAGACTTATATGAGACGGTTTACAGGAGAGACGATGCAAGAAACACACATTGAGCAAGCCATCTTAAAAAGAAAAGTGTCTTAGATCACATGACCTGATCTCGATCATTTTACAATAAATAGGGCGAACTTTTCAGGAAAAATGGCGTGTTTTGGAAGTTGAGGCGGTAAAACCATGCAGACAACTCTCATTCAGCTCCATAATCCTACAAAGTTACAATTGTGCCAAAGTAACAAATTTCACCAACTTTTGTTTAAACCCGTCTTAACTTAAGACGAGTCTCACCTTCGATTAAAATGTAAGCGGAAATAAAAAAGAGTGGGGTGAATCATGCATGCAAAAATAAGGAGATGGTGAAGTTGATGTTGATGACACATTGCTCACATGCTACGCTAAATTCTGCATTTCTGCTGATCCCAATGACAAAAATTACTCCACACTGTCACTATTAATTATCTACTTATATGAAATTTTACTTTTCACTCTAGATACTTCATTTTCAACTTGATTTGGGTAATATAAATTCAACACTTCGTATGTTTATTGCTGCAAAAACTTGACTGCCTGAATACATGCATGTGTAACTGCACTAGCTTTACAAAACTTATACTGAACAACTGCTCAACTTTCTCTTCGATGACATATTAATACACTTCTTCCGTTCAAATCATTTGTTTACTTTATTTTTATTCCTTGTGACGGGTATTAGCTATTACAAGACACAAGTACACAATCTAACATAGATATGGCTATATTAGTGTTTAAGCATGTTATTTGGATTCATAAAAAGCATGTTACTCACATAATACGGAGTACAAGTTTGTATGTAAGGCGCTGTTTGGTTGGGTTTCGACTCATGAAAATCGTTTCATAATAATTTGAACATGTGTTATATTCCATGTAGCAATCTCTGGTGATGGACACGATCGTGAGGTGATATTAAAACCCGCAATAACATATCTTCAAGCGGACTATAAATTTATTAGCTAAGATTATGATAGTATCATGTATACTTGGGTTACCTAGTGCATACCAAAGATAGCAGCTATGGGTCCCTCGTCACCCACAAAAACAAACAAACTATGCCAAAGTCGAGAATAATTAGCTTAGATCGATTAGGAACAAGAATGATACTCGATCATATTGACTAATTTAAATAATAGGATCATATGTTAACATTTGATCTTGATATATTATATTATATTCAAATGCAACAGATACAAATTATAGCAAAACAAAAATCCAAAAATCTTGCATTTACAAAAGCCAAGTGTTTTTTTTTACTGTTATACTGCTACGAGTTACTGCATGGCTAGGTTTCTAAAACTAAAGTTAAAAAATAGAGTATTCGTTCTTTCAAGGGTTATATAAATGGTCTTTACAACAGCACTTCCAACCCAAAGGCTTGTAATTGGAGTACCTGTTGTTGTCCCAAGAAGCCGAGTCATATACTGAACTCGACCAAGATGGTTGCACTCGATGGAGACTCGGTATGCTGGGGACTTGAACCGCCGTGCATGGGTGGCAATTGTTGCATTTATTGTAGCAGCTTGGTGGTCTTGAACCTAACCTTGATTTCTCTTCATATAACTCTCCCTGCACATTTTTTATACATTCAATTATGTGATTATTATGTCATTGTCACACTCACACACATTTAATAGACTATCGACATTACTCGCTAGCGTTTATAATAGCGTTATCACGTGTCTGACACTTGACACTTTAACTAAAAAAACATGAAACATTATTAAGAACAATGTTTTACTCTTTGATTTATCGTTATTTAATTAAAAAAAAAAAAAAAAAAAAAAGGTAACATTATCATAAAATAACATTTGTAGCCAGCCGAGTCAAAGTAACATAGTGCGTACAAAGCTAAAAAAAAGTGGAATTACGTACTTACCCTTGCATTATCAGGAAGATGTGGCTGCTTGTTGAGGGCAGAAACAGGGGGATAAAACAGGAATAAACTCAGGAAGAATAATAACATAATGTACATGTTATAGGCCATTATGGAATATCCCGATCATTTAGATAAACCGGTAAGGGGTTGATTAAACTAACTAGGGCTCGTGAGGGAGAGATTTATCGCCCGCGATTTAAAAAGTTGGACATAATTGAAGCACTACAAGGGAAAGTGGAGAAGAATGAAAAGTGAAGTGAATGATGAACAAGGGAAGAGATGGTCTGGTCTGGTCTTAATTAGAGAAGAGTAAACAAATGATAAAGTAGGAAAAATGTTTGGTGTATTTTAAGAGACAGTAGAAGTGAAAGGAACAAGTCGAAAGGAGGGTACTCTATTCCAAAGGGAACCTCCCAAATCACTTTGGGTCCTCTTCTTTCTTTTTTTTTGGTTGTACTGTCTACTCAACCAACCACTCATATAAAACAATTGGAATCATGTTTAATACAGTCAATTGGTAACTTGTTATTATTAGTTATGTTTGACTAGGGTTTACTGTGTTTTTGTGTTGTTTGGATGACTGTATTTAATGACAAGGGTGTGGTTTTCGAGTTTTCGTAATCTGGTTAATTAGTGAAATGGAAGGAATATATTGGGGTACGGATTTAAATCCTTGTAACATGTCTAAAAATTTGAAAGAAAATTATCTATTGCTTGTACCCGAACAAATGGTGACTTACTCAATGACAGAGTTAGGACTTGAACTCAGCTAGGCAAAAAATTCAAACAATGCCGAACAAGTAATGATATAGAAGAAACTCGATAAAAGTTCAAAATTTTTAACTAAAAACTTGAGAAGTTAAATCTTTCAGCGGGGTGAACGCCCATGCTAACCTCCCCTCACCCACCCCACTGCTAACTTACTAGGTCATTGGTCCTTACTATCAAAGAAAACACAAATTTGAATCTTGAATGAAAAAACATTTTAACTTTTTTTTTTTTTCTTGACGGTAAAAAAGTATTTAAACATCGGTGTCACGAGGGTTTCTTGATTTTCCTATGATAAATGAATTAAAAAACAGGCAGGAAGCCAGGAATTTGTGCATAGGGAATTCATAGGAATATCATCATGGCATGAGTAGCTAGTTAAGAGACAAACAGTGAACTTGAATCATTATTCAACATTTCAACTACATGAAAGCCTCCAGTTAAAAAGTAGGCCTATGTTAGAAAAGCAGAAAATCATACATTAATCAACAGACCTCAAGAAAAAAAAAGCACCTACAAAAAGTACAGTCAGTAACAAATCAATGTGTACAAGCAGCAATTACAGAATGTTTTCACCTGGTAACTTAGCTAACAAGGTATCATCACGATTCACATCGCCACCTCAGTATTATACCTTGGCCGAACGTCCGAAACTACGGAGAGAAGCACTTCTGAAATAAATAATGATCCACTGCAAGATGTCAACTACCTTAGCATTTAAATCATTGGGAGGTGGTACTCTGGACCTAGGTTTAAAAACTCTTCGTAGCAAAACTGTCCTGAGGCTCTTTCAACACCAAATATGAACAAACATGGATAGATCTACCACACCTTGCTCCTGTTATTGTGTCCCGCGCTGTCTGTACAATGACAATGTGACAATTCAATAGATATCCAGAAACTATTCACTTCATGAACCAACTACATTATTGCTCGAAGCCTTTTGTCTAGCAATGGACTGAATTGGTTGGCCATCATTTTGTTTCAGACCCTTGTCTGGATTTGTTCGATTCATGCTAGCCGTCTGGTTAGATGCTCGCTTGCTTTCAAGTAACTTCCCGCTTTTTGCGATTGCTAAAATGAGTTCCAACTGTTTCTGCTGCTGATCCTACACAATCAACCTAACATTAGGACACAACACCATCACATCATCAATATTACCCTATTGCCCTAAAAGGCTCCTGCGGAAGGCGAGGAAGGAGTCGGGATGTACGCTATCTTAACCATTTGTTGAACACATATAGATTATTACTGTGTGACACATAAAGAAAATTGGATCCTGAATAGGCGTCCCAAGTTCCATCCATTAACTGTAAAAGTGGCATCACAACATCCACCAAGACTAGTTATTACTCCTTGGTTCACTACTCCTTGGTTCACTTTATCTTTGAATGGGACAAACTTTGGCTATTTCCAGGGACAAAGGGGGATTCGTCAAGGGGATCCCATGTCTCTACTTTTTACCATCTGTATGGAATACTTGAGTAGGGTTTTGGCTGAGGTGACTGACAGTATGGGGTTTAACTACCACCCTCTGTGCAAGAGGCTTAAGTTGACTCATTTGAGTTTTGCAGATGACCTTCTCATGTTTTGCAGAGGGGATAGTATGTCTATTACAGTGATCCTAAGAGCTTTTGCTGCTTTCTCTGTATCTTCTGGATTTGTAATGAATTGTGAGAAGTCTGACATTTATTTCAATGGGATGAGGGAGGAAAAAGTGGGTCATGTGCTTAGAATTTCCGGGTTCAAGGAAGGGAGTTTCCCTTTCAGGTATCTTGGCATACCAATCTCATACAAAAGAATGGCTATTGGTGATTGTACAAGGTTGGTGGAGAAAATTGTGAAGAGAATAAGAGGATGGGGGACTCGAAAACTCAGTTATGCAGGAAGATTTGTACTCATACAGTCTGTCCTGTCTTAGCTGCACTCATTTTGGACCAGAAAATTCATTATACCTCTCACTGTTATTGATAGGATTGAGCAAATTTGTAGAAATTATCTTTGGAATGGTGATGAACATTATCACAAGACTCCCTCTGTAGCCTGGGAGAAACTATGCAGAGATAAGAAGTGTGGAGGCTTGGGGATTGTTAATTGTAGACTCTGGAATGTGGCAATGCTGGGTAAGTATGTCTGGTGGGTGGCAACCAAGAGTGAACATCTGTGGATCAAATGGGTGGACCATGTATATATTAAAGGTAAGAACTGGCTTGATTATATCCCTACTACAAATACCAGCTGGACTTGGCGGAAAATTTGTGAGGTTAAGAAGCAACTTAAACATGGGTATCATAATGGAGTTTGGAATACTAACAATGGCAATTATACAGTAGCACAGGGATATCAATGGCTGCAGGGGGTACAACAGAAGGTTAATTGGCATCCTATTATCTGGAATAGGGTAAATATTCCTAAGCACTCGTTTATTGGATGGCTAGCAATTCTGAACAGATTAATGACTAAAGACAGATTATTGAAATTTGGTATTGTCAATGATGGGAGATGTGATATATGCTTAGATCAGTTGGAGGATCATAAGCACATCCTATATAGATGCCCTCTTAGTGTTCACTGCTGGCAGCTACTCAAGCAGTGGTTAGGGGTGAATCTGCCAGGTGAAGATATAATAGATTGGTGTGTGAAATGGAGATGTAGGTCTTTGATGAAGAAACAGGTTCTGGTTGCTGCAATTGTAGCAATGATTTATAAGATTTGGCATGCAAGGAACTTGTGCAGACATGAGAAACAAGTGATGGCACATTGGAGGATTTGAACAGGTAAAAGAGGAAGTCAGAGCTCGTTGCTTAATGACTCGATGGGAAGCAGTAGTTCAATGCTTTTAATAGTTTGTATGGCTTAAGTATTCAAATGTGACAATCTTATAGTTAGCTTAAGTCGAAGGTTTGTAAGGTGACAATGTACTCAAAATTGTTTATTCTTAATATATTTCACATTTCACCAAAAAAAAAAAAAGACTAGTTATTACTTATTAAGCATGTTTGATGCACATTAATTAGATGATCCAGAGAGCCAGTAACTGATCAGATGAACAGTGATTTGTTAAATACTGTCTTCAGCAATAACCACCTTGGGCACTGATACTGTACCGTACAAACTATTTTAACATCAGATGAACGAAACGATTTAATGGAAGAGTCAAGCTTACAGTCAACAACTCTATTCCATTATTGATGAAGAAGAGGCAACCAACCACGCAATCATTCATACCTTACGATTCTGGACAAGAATCTATCACATGTGACAACGACCCAAATCCTTATAATTTCCTGATTTAAACATAGGGCCGGTGGTTTTGTTTCACATGTCTCATATAGGTTTTTGTGAATGATACCAAATAGTACTTCTCTTGGATTACTGCTTTCTTACCTGCATTGCGAGCAAAACCTTCTGAACTTCAGCAATTTCGTTTTCAAGTACGTCTTCCTGCAATGCTAAATCACGAGTAGCTTCGGAGTTCTTTTGAGCCAATGCTGCAGCCTTCAAACATAATCACAGTTACTAGAAAACTAAACAAAGAAAGACTAAAAAAAGAAAACAAATGACATTGCTAAATCGCATGGCTCACGAATACATGAATTTTGACAAACTATACCAAAATTCTTCATTATGTTATAGACTTATAGCCGTATCATATATATGAGGATCACTCTCTAGTTCTAAGTTCTAACAATTATAAACCTAGAAAAACAATGATCTTTAACACTTGCAGCTTGCCCACTAGAAGAATAGATTTATAATCCAAGCAACATATGTTCCCAGCAAGTTGGTAAAAAAACCAAAGCAAACAACACCTTATGAATACTCAGTACATGTAAAACCATGTCAGACACAGAGAGTAGACAGAGTTAAGCAGGTTAACCGTAAAATGTTAACTTTGAAAACCTACTGAACAATTAATTTCATTCCTTAAAACATAACGTCACTTAATGAGACAATATCAGACACCATATGTTGATTAAATTTGAGATGATTTTCTACGCAGCATAAGAAGGGAGATGATAAAAGACATTTAGATTTGTCTGGCAAGCATGTAATTGAAGTCCCTCCAACATATGAAAGATTTGGCGGGAAAATGACTGCGCCATTCCCCCGCCCTCTTAAAAGTTTATCCAAATATAGTGTTAGTCTTGTAAGAGACCTTCCTAATAACGAAATTGAGATCATATATTCACATGTCTCAATTGTATGTCATCGTTTATATCCTCTGTCCTACTCCTAAACCTTACCCCTTATACATAACCACTAAAATAAATAAACTTTTACTCCTCAATCTTGTTCGTTTGTTTACCTTTTTAAACGTGCACATTAATCAACCACATAGATAACACTACAATTTGCTTCTCTTTCCATCCAAAAGCAAAAAATGGTCTTCTCCACGTTAGCCTTTGTGCTAAAAGCAAGCGTAATCAAATGGCTATAACAGAAGTAGTACATCATAGCTTATTTATGTTCCTTATGTGTCGAAAGCCGGTTAGAGTGGGTCGTAACTCGTAAGACTCATAACTCAAAGGATGCAAAATGAAACAGATAATCTTTTTCTCCTAATTTCACATTGACAGTTGACATTCATCAAATCATTATCATCATATAACCAAACTGCATCGATCCATCTTTTCCTTTAAAGTCTTTTTCGTACACAAAGCGTCTTTTCTAACCATTTCTGCACCATAATACTACGTACTGTATCACATATCCGAAATGGCTACTATCCTAGTGTCCGTTCTATTTTCTATTAGCTAGCAAACATGATAAGCATACAATGGCAATTCCAGCTACTGTGGAACCAAAAAAAACTACTACTCCTTCCGTCCCAATCATTTGTTACTTCTTTAATTCTTTGCGAGGGGTATTTCAATCAACAAGTAAACAACTGGTTGAGACGGAGGGGATACGATAAACAAGTAACAAAACATACACAAATCATAAAATCAATTGCATAACATAAAGCTGAGAATAACCTTAGAAATGGGATGCTTGAAAGCCTTCCTAGTAACCCGAAACCGATTCCCTAATTTCTCAAGCTGCCTAGAAAGCATCCTAATAATACCAATTGCACTCCTCATACTCTCCTCCAACTTCTCAACCCTCTCAATCAAACCCCCACTCTCATTTCCGCCTTTCGACCCGCAAACCCGACTCCATTCCCTCCTCCGGATAACAGACCCCAATGCGACCGCACTTGCCAACAACCAAACCAGCACCCTGTTACCCAATAACACTAACCCATTATTATTCTGCTTAAAATAAACCCAATTGACAATACAACCCGCTGAAATCACCATTAATGAGATCACACATAATGACTCCATTAATGATAGAAATGCATCGAAAGTTGACAACTTTGATGGAGTTTTTTCATGGTGTTCGATTGAAGAGAGGGGGGAATCGTATGCTTTGATTTGTAAGTTATGATTATGATTATGTGATAAATATAGGGTTTTGTGAAATGGGTGTTTGATTTTTTGTAAGGATTGAGAAGGGTTATGAATTAGAGGAAATTTGGCGGGTTTTGCAGGATTGAAATGGAATTTAATTCGACGAATTGAATTGGATAGGGGATTTTGAAGGATAAGCGACATATTCGTCTAAGATTTCCTACATCACAATTCAGAAATGACGAAAAACGCTGTAGATATGGAGAATTATTTTCATTACCTCTATTTAGACCTTTCGAACGGGTCAATCAGATCGGGTACGGTTTGAGACGATTTTAAATCAGGTCATTTTGAGTTGGAAGGCTTTGGGTCGGGTTATTTCGGGTCAACTAATTTCAAGTTATTTGTGAATAATAAACAATTTGAAACAATAAACATTCGGATCGAGTTATACTGGGTCGGGTGAAGTTCGGGTGTCTGACCGGGTCCGGATCGAGTTATTTGAGTCAAGTCTACCTCTATCACTCTATGATTAGAGAGACGTTTTTTTTTTTTATTAATTTATGCTCGATTTACTTTTAACTTTGTTTAGTTTCAATGTAGTTTTGGTCTTCTAATCATTTTCATCTTTGAGTCTCGAGAAAGACATGTTTCCTAATTAGTTTAGAGCATAATAAGGGTTGTTCGACTACCTTCTAATTTAAAATGTGTTTGCAAAAACCGACAAGTTATTTGTTTACCCCAATTCACAAGGACATGAACTTTACATTTCCTCCATAAGACCAAATAAATACATTGCCCTGTCTAATAAGCAAGTAGGAATGCATACATGATTTACATTTCCCAGACATTGCAAATTCGTACCTGTAACCAAACGATTCAGGTTCAGCCCAACAAAAATCCAACAACCAACATTACGATAGTTACTCCGCACTAGTCACAATAGTATGAAAAAGTAACGTTTTACCTAACTTTGGAAACCAACAAACCACACTAGTAACTTAGAAAACCAAAGAATCTCCATGTACAAGAATTGTCATCTTCTCAGTGGCTGTTAGATGATGCAGTTTTGTACCCTAGTACTGTAATAAACAAAAGGGATGGCCACAGATTCTAATTACACTGAAAAACATTCAAAAGGAGCAAAACAACCAAATTCTACAGTCAACAAGCTCTTGACTCATCCCTCGTGATTTCATCAAATACAACTCCGACTCTGGCACACGTATCCAGCAGGGGCACCTGCGCTGCACGCGTGAGCACTGGAGGAGAGATGAAGAGTCCGAGCTACACAAAAGAAATCCTCGATTGAGCCTCTTCAATAATTAAGACTGCTGATTCATCACCGGTGAGGTGACACTTGGAAGTCTCTTGCTGACTTGCATGTGATCAAACCCCCCAACCAGCAACATCAGGAATTTCATAAGCAGCGAGGAAAAGAGCCACTGCGATCGGCAAATACAAATGTCAGTATGTCATTTAGCATGCTGTGAAAATTGCTACAAAAACCAAGTTCCTAATGGGAGTATTGAGTAATAGCAAGGAAGGTAATGATCACGGAGGGTGGAAATGGGGGAGGGTACTACTACTAGTAACCACACAAAGGGGCAATAATTACCAACTTAAGTGCAGGGGTAAAATAGAGACTTATTTTGATGAAGATGTCTTGTACAGTCTAGAATATCAACAATTATAAGAGAAACACAAGCTTTGGAAATATAAAAACAAAACAAAATCCCACAGCTTGTAGACTCACTTGTAATAAAAATCAGTCTTGTACAATGTCATGTCTCTGAACCATCTTCTTCTTCTTCAACTGTTGGAAGTCCACTCTCTCTGGCAAAGCCCGGATTGAGAAACTTTGCAACAAAAGCCCACAGCTTGTACACATCCTCAAAGTCTGACAAGAAGCTCAGAGACGCCGTGACAACTTCCACTCTGTAAAACCCACTTTTACCATCAAGCCGTCCATTTGCCATTGTAGCACCGTCCACAATTCTTATATGGCTCAGAATGCCAACACCGAGACTAACACCATGGGCTTCAGCTAGCCTTAAGACAACTTCCGGGTTTACTAACCCTCGGTTCCTGGTCCTCACATTGAATGCCACGGCAGCACCCCTTTCGTACTTAATTTTAGGGCCATATATCTGGACTAAAGGCAGTGTATTTTTTTCATCTGGCCCGTGGAACCTCAGTTGAAGTAGAGAGGTCACAAGCCAATTAATTAAAAATCGCAGTCTAGAACTAGTCCGATTTAGACCCAACATATTCACATGATCAATATGTCGACAAATGATCTCAGGTTCTCTCCTATCTGATTCTTGACCGTCATCTCCAAAATCTCCATCACTATACTGATACTCATCAAGATTGCTAGGACAAGTCTCACTTCCTAGTTCCAAGGTGCGGTTATCTTCCGCACTGTATGAGACCCTCCTTCCTTTGTTACCATGATCTTCTTCTTCAAAGCATACAACTTTGCCACCATCTCTCCGTCCAAGTAGCCTGAACTCACCTTCTGTTTCACGTCTTATGGCACCTCCATTTGCCTCTAAGCAACTTTCAGAAATCAAGGTTGCCTTGTTATTCGATCTTTCATCTTCGTGCTCTTCTTCAATCTCATGAACATTTTCCATATCGTGTGAGACTGATTGAACTGCTGCATCAAATGATAGCATATGATGGTCATCATATATCGGGCTATTTGTCATGTTAGCTATCGGCTTTGTGGAGAATCTCTTCGTGTTTTTCTTCCCAATGAACCAAGGGGGCGGTGAAGGGGTGGACCCTTGTTGGTCCAGGTGGCTGATAATTTCAGAATTTATGGGGCTTTGACCAAGGTCAATCCAAAATGAGTTGTCAGATGACTCATCCTCGCTGAAAATAGGGCTCTTCATCATCTCCCCTACAGAGACGCTCTCAATCTCCTCAAAGATCGTGCCAGAGCCATCTCTGTCAGAGTTGTTTTCAAGTTCCATCTCAGTGTCAAACACATCCCTCACTTGAGCTGAGGTATAGGCACCAGAGAAAGCCGGCATCTGTGATCCAGATCCCTTATGAGTGTCGGATTTTACATCTCCATATTCTTCAGCTCCAAAATCGTCAGTCCCAATCAGTCGATCAAGACCATCAATTGACTCCCCACCCAAATACTGTGGGAAGACTGGAGTGATCTTCACCATCCCAGTACCATTGATCCCAGATTGACTGTGAAGGCTTGCCAAAACCGATTTTTTAATAAGAAGGCACCCAAACCCACTCGGGTCATATCCAAAAACCCGGTAAAATGATGTGATTATGAAATCAGGCCGAAACAAAGACAACCCAAGAGAATCCATATCCTTCGGGCCCAAAGCACCCGCATCCAACAACACATGCCAATTATTTTGCTGTGCTAGAGCCATCCATTGATACGAGTACTTGGAACCAGTCACTCGAGACTGAACAGGAAAAACAAAAAGACCAGTTGCCGAATCCTTCTTCCGCTTCTTCTTACTCAGAATTTGCTTTCTAAGATCAGCTGAGCACGGTTTAAGAGTCGGCCATTTAAACCAGGAACTATAAACTTTAGCCCCTTTCTCAATAGCTTGTTGGGCCATCAAATTCACAGACTGGCTCTCATGATCAAACATAGTCAACAGCCTCTTGTTTGTTTCGAAAGGGTAAGCTTCAGCAAGCAATTTAAAAGCCGATCCTCGGCTAACAGTAAAAACAATCCCATATTCATTCTCAGGAATGTTCAAATAATCCATAATCCGAGTCTTAACTTCATGCTCAATTGTCCCTCTCTCAGCAGCACCATATAATACATGATTACTCAAATTGGCTGATATTTCAGACAAGCTAAAACTACAAGTATCAAGATAATACAGAGCTTGCAGATACGAAAACAGCCCGAATCCACAGTAATCAAGACATACCTTAGAATCGGACCCGGTAAGGTGCTCATACTCATCCAACCTCAGCTGATCAATCCTCTCAGAAGACTGATACTTAGGATACATTGTCAGGAACTTAGAAAAAGCCTCGTTAAGGGTAGGAATGTCGCCTTCCGACTCGAATGTGCGATCAGCAGCCAATGCAGTAGCTCTGAGAAACTCCTTTAGGGTTTGAAGCCTTGCAAGAGACCGAGACCGGCCCAAGCTCTCATCTTTCTTAAGTTTACCCTCATAATCATTCACTAAACCTGATTTTGAGAGAAACCCATCTTCAGAAGCTTCTTCTAAAGCTTCTCTGAGCTTGTTTTCCTGCAATTTTCTCAAAATTGTTTTATTTTTTCGAGCATTTTCGACTAATTCAGAACCCCCATCTTTCTTTTTCCTTGGTTTTTTGTCCACAATTAATCCAATATAATGTGAAATTGGTTTCCATAATGAGATATGCATTTAATTGACCAAATTAAAATTCCCAAATGAACTTAGCAAACAATTGAATTCCTTGCAACAAAGAATAACACAGCAAAAAAGAGAAAATTGGGAATTCAAATTCAAACCTTGCAAAGAGGGAATCAAAATGAAATCCACTAACTTAGAGACTTTATAATAAATATTTAAGTGATTTGCTTTAATGAAATCATTTAAAGTTGCAAACTTTGAAGGAATTTCAGCTTGCTTTAACAAAGTATTCAACTAACAGAAAGAATAAAACAGATTGAATTGCATTAAAAAGAAAAAACCCAAATTGGACCACATGTAAAGGATTATATGAATTAGATCAAACCCTAGAAAATGTAAATTGGGTAAAAAAAATTAAAGGGTTGTTTTATAATCAACTAAAAGATTCAAACTTTGACAAGAAACCTAGAAAAATGTTACTCAATTGAGTAAAAACAAATGAAAAAAAAAAATGAAGGGTTATTTTATAATTAAGGGAAAGATTCAAACTTTGACAATAAAAAGATATTGTTTTGGCATTTTGACTTTAAAAATGTAAGAAATACTTCAAATTAAGGTAAATTAATGAATACCCAATGATAATCTTAAAAAGGTTGGAAGCTTGGAGTAGAAGATCTAACAAAGAAGAAGAAAAAAAGGAATTAAAGGAGAGAATCCCTAATTTGGAAGTGAAAAGTGAAAATTCATTTTGACTTTTGGGAGAGTTTTATTGAGAGTAGGAGTGTAGAATTGTAGGGTAAAATGTTGGGATAATGTGTTTATTTTGTATGAGGAGAGTTGTGTACAAAGAAGGGTTTTTTTGGAAGGTGAAAAATAGGGAGGCGTTGTGTTCCTTTGTGTTGGGGAGGGTGAAATTGGAGAGAGGTTTAGTGGTTTAGAAAGTGAAAGAAAACAAGAATTGGTGTTTTAAGGAATTTAAGTCAACGGTGTGAGGGGTTGATGTACCGAGGTGCTGTCTAATCTCTAATTATGCTTCTTTTGAATTTCATTTTTTGTGTACCTATCAAGAACGTAATCAGATTTCTTTCGTCATCCGTTTATCTCTTCGTGAGAATATTTGTGATAAGGAAATTATATATTGGTTTTTAACGATACACTCCGATTTACAGTAAAAAAAAAAAAAGTGATAAGATCATAATAAGACACATAAATATTGTGCCCTTTTCCCTTAAGACGATGAAAATGAGCCAGATATATTTCACTTGTATAGTGTATAGGATATACTTTTTGTACTATCTATAGAGTATAGACATCCTTCTTTTATATCCGTGAGATTGCGGCCATATTTAACCCGTTTAAATTTTAAAATGATATTTATTGTTTTAAACAAAAAAATTGTGAGTATAGACATCCTTCTTTTATAGACATCCTTCGTTACTTTTACCGACGATTTAAGTAGACATGACATGTCCACCTAATGAGGTTCTAATAGAAATCCTTGAAAAGTTCAAAGAGTTTCAAATATGAAGTAGAAAACCAGTTAGAATATTAGATCAAAGACTTACGATACGATCGTAATAGGGAATATCTAAGTATTGACTTTGATTTTCACCGAAAGTATTGTGAATCAGTATCACAAGTTACCTTCTCCTAGCACACATTATGAGATAAGGTGTTATTGAAAGGAGAAACAAAACCTTACATGATATGGTTTTGGTCTTTGTCAAGT
>JAOWBH010077592.1:0-14746 GCA_028566215.1 Silene coronaria | reverse complement strand
CTAGGAAGGAGACCTAGTGAGTATAAACCTTCTATACTCAATGTAAGAATACGATTTCTTTTATACTCTTGTTTTTAAGTTTTGCATGCATAAGATCTTCGTTCATCATGATAAACCGTTTAAATGATGAGTCTTGTCGAAATATGATTTCCCTTCAAGTAGCTGGCTTATAATGGAAGTCGTCTGTTTTAATTTCGGTCTCCCATTTAGGGAAAAAAATATATATTACACGAGACGTCATATATAATTTAAATAAAATAAAAATAAAAATAAAATACTTACAATCGATTACTCAAATTATTAATACCTCTTGAATTTTGGGTGAAGAGGTAGTCGTATTAGTAACTTTGGGTGTTGTCCAAGTAGTTATAGCTTTAACCTTGATGACTTTGTCTAACTTCTACAAATGTAAAAATTAAAATACTTACTATAGGTTAGATAAGGTTACCCTAATAAATTTATAGGCGGTCATTATATAAAAATTGTTAGCTTTAGCACAACTACTTCAGAGACGTTAGCCTAATGTATTGTTCAGGCCACTGCACAAAAGAACCTAGGACATCTTACAAACGAGTGACCTCCTCATTAGGAATTGGTACATTTAGATTACCATACTCGTCTTTATATAAGTGAGTCACTTCCACTTTCCTACATTTGACACGTAGGGGTATGCCATGAACCTTAACTTGTTAATTCTGGTCGTAGTAGAATGCGAATCCTCTGGTAACAACAATTTTGTGATTCTCCTCTTGAGGGGCAAAGTAGTAAAGACGGCAAGGCATCTTGCAAATGCTCTTCTTCACATTTTTTATTAATTAGTATATATACATGCACCACCTTAAATAAGTTTTATTAGTAAAAAAAAGTGAATGATGATTTAATTAATTATAAACCAGCTGCTATATATTACCTTGCCAAAAGCCAAAATTGTCCTTTTCGGTGATGAGAAGTGATGTAAAATAAATCCTATGATACTAAATTGATGTAAAATAAACTCAATTTTTATGTTTTATGAAATAATATTGCAGCGGAATAAAAACAATATAAAAGGATATGAATTAGCTATGAAAATCTCACATGACCCCTCAATTAAGACTAGAATTAAACTAGCAATCTCGCAAGACTACTCGTGTAACTCAGATAAATATGAGAAATACTCTCAACCTCGCAAGGAATAAAGCAAGACACACGAATTCAACCTTGCAAGGAAGCATTAAAAATATTTCGTTCTCGCAAGAAAGAAATTGAATCCTTAAAACTTGCAAGTCATAAGCACAACACAAGTATATAACTGAAATTAAACTCTCTAATTAATTCAACAAATTGATTACAAAGACCCTTATTATTTATATTACTCACTATTACCTTAAACTACATTGGAAATAATAACAATAACAACTATCTTATTCAGAATTAGGAAAGTAAATAAACTCTCCAACAGTAATTAGCAAACTAAGAAAAAGACTTCATTTAGGTAAGTAAATTTGAGAAAAACTTCAATCGAGCTTCCATCTTGCAAACAAGTTAAATGCCCGCATCATTTATCATTCGCGTGTAAGTTGGACAACTCAACTTTAAACTGCCATATCTTCTTCGTTACTTAACTAAATAAAGTGTTTGACCACTCGCTAGAAAGCTAACTTCATGTACTTTCATTTCCAGCAAAAATCACACAAAAAATAACCATATTTTAGGAGATTATGAGCTTTTAAACCAAGTGAACGAATCTGAAAGATAAGAGTGACTTAAACTTGCGTTTTGAACTTATACCCATGTCCCACATGTATCAGAAAGAACGTGTCATCATCAACTACCTGCTCTACCTCCACCTCCTCTGTCACGACCTTCATTTATTCCTCTACAACTTCCTGATCTTGATTCTTTGACATGTATTCGGCTCCCACCTCATTCTCCTTTGTCATTTCCTTCTCCCTTGCCGTGTTCTCATCGGATTCCTTATGTACCGTGGACATCGGCCAAGGGTCAGCATTTATGGTTCATTCGATTCCGACTCGAGGTAAGGATCACGAATCGGAATTAAGATTAAGAGGATTCGCCACCTTTAGACGACCTTCTACGACCCTTTAGAAACCGTTTTGCCACCACTCAAAGCCTGGTTTTCTACCTTGCAACATATACAAGCTAATCAAAAGAAGTTTGATTCAAAGATAAGTCGTTTAGTCCTTGAAAATCTTACCTCAAGGTGCCTAGTTGAAGTTGTTTTTGTATATTTTTTAAAGTTGTTCAAATCAAGTCGGAAACCCCCCTAATCAACAATTTGCATCTGAGATCCGATCACGACTCCATCCTAAGTCGATCCCAAGTGTCACACATGTATGTTGAGGGTGTAAAAGCTCTTTCTTGCTCTCTTTACATTACGTTTTTTTAGTATGTTATTAATTGTTTTATCGTTACATGTTTATATTCATATTATTATTGTTTGTGTGTCATAATTATTGTTCATTGTTTGCATCTTATAAATAAATCACCTAGTTTCATTAATGATTAAACATGTTTGAATTAAAAAAATTAAATTGTTTATTGTTTAATTGTTTAGTTCACATAAAATCTATAACTAGGTTGCATGGTTATTAATCTTACTTTCTTATGTCGATCATTAATATTGCTTATTAGTTAAAATTCACATTTTTTTATAATATTCTCACATGATTAGCCATCTTAGCCTTGTGTTTTCGCCATGATCTCATTGTAGTCATTATTGTTGTCGTTGTTTGTTCTTGTCATTGCCATCTTCATCAATTGCTAGCTTTTGTTGTTTACATGGTCGTCATCATCACGTTACTAGCATCATTATTAGTCGTAGTCGTCGTTGTCGCCATTGTTGTCATTGTGATCGTTATTGTTGTTGATTATTATCGTCGTTATTATCCCCCACGTTGTTGTTAGTAGCCTCATTATATCTCATATTGCCATGCATCCATATTGTCGTAATTGTCGTCTCACATATCGTTAGTATTGTCGTTAATGTCAAACATGTTGTAGCCGTTGTAGCCATTGTTACCATTATTGTTGTCGTGATATTTTATGTTGATGTTGTGGTTGATGTTCTTACCAAAAGTTGTTTCTATTGTTGACGGTTATTATCATTGGTCATGCTATCTTTGCATCGTTGTTATTTTCGCATGTTGTTGTTGGTGGTGGTGGTGTTGTTGTTGTCATAGCTGTTATTACGTTTGTTGTTATTTTCGTTAATAATGTTGTTGTCATTGTTTTATTCATATAGTATCTTCAATATGGGTTGATTTACATATGGGTCCGAATAGTAGTAGTCTAGGCAGCATTCCGGTTTGGAAAATGAATGATGTTTTGAAAGTGGTAATTTCGAAAAATGTTATGGTATGAAAATGGACTTGGAATTTTCGAAAAACTCATGACTTGGAAACCACATAGCACATAGTCATTCACAAGATAGGCATGTATGCTTTTAGACATTCTAAGTGTCGATCGGTCTCAAAAAAAGGTATATGACAGACAATCTCTCCCGTCCAGATTATACGAAAAATCCTTGGGCAAATTGCACTAATAAAACACTTTCCAGTATGAACCACATGAGAGACTTGTCCTTGGTATAAACAAGTTGCAATTATACCGCGACATAGTGGATATCGCTTTGTTTTCCATCAAGAAGATAGTCAAAAATGGCCCGGGAAACAACTAACTGGTTTATGCATGAACCGTTGTACTATACGTAACCTTTTACTAGACCATTGATTCCTTTTCGAGTCACATCTCTAATGCACTAAAAGGCAAGTTGCACAATTAGTGTTATTCCCTAGAGAAGTCGCCAAACTGTGGACATCGGCCACGGGTTGGCATTTATGGGACATTCAATTTTGACTCGAGGTAAGGATCACAAATCAGAATTAACATTTGGAGGTGTCGACACCAAACTTTGTGGGAGGTTGGACCCGTTCAAATCTACTTGATTATTCTAAGCAAAGAGCACAAAGCAAACCTTATTTAGAATGATTGAAGTTATAACATTCGTCCCAAATAACTCTAAATTAGAATGACTCTCGCAACCACTTGGATTCGAGCATCCGGAAGCCAAAGATATTGAGTAAGGGGCAAAGGTACGTAATGGGAAGCCCTTTAATCGGACATCCATTCCCGCTCGCACATTAACGGCCTCTACTAAGTCAATCATTGGTATTTCAAAGGAGGGCATATCATAGCTACTACGGTGATGAAATGCAATAAGTGTCTTAAACCCTAGCATCTGAGTTAGATTTCTAAGCCGTTAGGGAGCTAGCTATTACAACACTGGGCACAAGGCCAACTCAAGTGATACAAGATTCGCTATAGAAAAGGTGCGTTAATATAAATTACACTTGACCCGGGACAAGATAAAATAAATAACGATTCAGAACTCTATTTATATACAATTGTATCTCTAATTACACGCCTAGTCTACTACTATTCGGACCCATATCTAAATCAACCCATATAGAAGATACAAGACCCTTATGTGAAAACAACAATTACAACAACAATATTAATGGAAATACAACAAACGTATTAACACCAATGACAACAACAACAAGCGAAAATAACAACCATGCAAAATTGGACTCGTTGTCCATGTCGGGGTTTGTATCTCTCGTTAAATGTTGATTGAGTCATTGTCTACTCGTGTCTAAAGCCTGAGTCCAATCCAAATCATTTAGGTCCTAAAAAAATGAGCCACCGTGTTCATTTCTAGGTCTGTGACTAAAAGTAGAGTCGAAATTCTATCCATTTCAAGTTCGAGTCTCACGAACGAACCCCAAGTTCGTTGCGAGATCATGTTCGAGCCTGTTGTGTTTTTAGTTGAGCCGAGTCGAGTCCTTAGTGTGCAGATTTTAATCTATGTTACTGATTGGTCTGGATCTTTTTGTAGTAAGGTCGGCCATAACCCCGATCAATAAGGCAAAAAATAACGACTCAAGATATGATCGACGCGCTTAACAAGCTGAATGTTAGCGTGGGTGACATTAGCGATAGGTTGGGAAATTTTGAGAGCAAGCTGAACATGGAGCCACCTAAGAATCCGTCCACAGAGCTAGAGAAAAGAATCCAATTTTTGGAAGAACAACTGTCATCACTAAAGGGGAATGATATTCATACTGAGAATTCCCAAACTATGAGCCAGTCAAGGACAAGCTCCATGCTAATTTGGTCTTGATTGACATCCTCATGTTCAAAGGGACGGGTGATCCAATCCAACATATCCGTGCTTACAAGTTGTACATGGATCTCAAGGGAGTCATTCTGTAATGCTGATCAATCTGTTTGATCAATCACTTGATGAGCACCTAAAAGCTTGGTTCTACAATCTCGACTTGAAGAAGTTCACTACTTTTGAAGAGGTCTCTGTTGAATTCGCTCGACGTTATGCTGACATTGTCGAAATCCAGACTAATATGCGAACTTTACAAGTCATGGTCTAGAAAGAAAATGAAGGATTGATAGAGTTCCTTAACCGCTGGCGCACTGAAGTGTCAAGCTCTCCAACAAGCCTGCTGAATATGTGATGGTCGAAAAATTCGTCAATAATCTTCGGCCAGCTTACTCTACATTTCTGCGTTACCAAAGCTGTCCAACTTTCAAAGACCTAGTAATCGTAGGAACCAAGATCGAAGATGACTTGCGAAAAGCTGAAATCGACAAGCCAAAGGGCTATCAGGGACTTTCTTCATGGATTCACGGCGATGGGTGCAATGTCCTCTACTCTTCATCGCAAGATCAAGATACCATTCAAGGGGTCTGTTGTTACTATAGATGCCACACCCATTCTGGTAGCTGGAGAAGAAACCACTTAACATGTCAACATTGAAACCAATGACAATCTATGGGTTTTAACTTTGTGAATACTATTGAGCCTAGTCCAGACATGGCTAATATCGACATGTACCTCGAGAACTATATTTGCATGATTGTTTTGATTACAGGTCGTTACTTCGGGTTGCCTCCAATTAAACGTGAGACTAATCCCATGGTGATGTAAGATCCCTTAATCCCAGGAACTACTTTCGGTCTTGGTTACAAACCTACTGAAGAGGATCGCCTAAGGAAGCTTCATAAAGGACAAATGACAGGGTTGTCGCGTACCCAAATCAAAGATAAATTACCCAACAGGTCTAAGCTAAGTTAGTGTTGGGGTCGAACACAAGGAGACGGTAGTTGCTATAATGGTTGTCATGGGTCGAATTTTATCTAGGTCGATTATAGGTGGTTGGTTGTTGGGATTATGAAACAAAGAAATTGACAAAATGAAAATCTAGGGGACGGGGTTCACATGTAAATTAGCATAGGAATATTGTCGAATACGGGTATAGATGAAATCGGTAATTGTCTAAGTCAATGGCACATGATTCGGTTTATTGCTGACTATAAAACAGGTCCTAGATGCTCTCGCCTTACTAGGTCGCTTTGCTATTCTCGCTTAGTTTAATTCCCTTCCCATCTCTCGATCATGGGTCGGAAATTAACACACATAAACATATAACTTTGGCCGCAAATTATAGTTTATCAATTTAAACAAGCAAAGAATAGAGACAATAAGATGACAATACAAACCCAATTCTAATAATAAGAAAATCGCTAATTATTACATGCTAATCCCATCGCCTTAGATAAATTATCTACTCACGCATAATCAATAACAAACAAGTATGCAAATAAATGCATAATTATAAATTTAGGACAAGAAAATAAAATGCTAAAATAAAGAAGAGAATAAGAAATACCGATCAAAAACTTGAATAAAGGAAGAAGGATGCAAGAATGAAACCCGAATCGAAAACGAAATAAAAGAAATCAAATACGTACGTACGTAATAAAATAATGTAGTTGAGTAAATTAATGTAGCATGAAAATAGAAATTACGACTGAAAAACGAGAATGAAAAATTTAACTCCAAAAGCACGAAATACAGCAATTTTATAACGAAAAACGGAAGGAGCCGAACCGTTCGCATGCCTTGTGGCTCTCACCCCGGTCGGGGTCCGGTCGGGGTCACCTCACCCCGATCAGGGTTGTAACCAGGTGGTACGGGAGCGTCTTTTCCTTCACTTGTGCACGCATGGCTGTCTCCCCAAGGGCTCGGGGTTGCCAACCCCGATCAGGTTTGCAATGAGCAGCCTGTTTTGCTTTCTAAACACCACGCCAACAAAACGCAACCACCACGCAAACCATTATTAGCTTATTTTCGTCTTGTATTTGAGCAAGTACATGACCCCAAATGGCCAGGCTGACATGCTTGTTGACACACGCACCATTACGCATAGTTTGGTCCTTTGGCTCGGGTCGTGGTTGGCAAGGTTGGAGCTGGGTCCGTCATAATCCCAATGTGGATATGATTCATATGGCAAGCCGTGGTGGTTGGTCAAGCCATGCAACAACAACACACACGCAGGCAGCAGTTGCATACTAAACCCGTCTTAAAATAAGCAAAGAAACTTAGCTTCTTGTTTGTTTAAAAGGGCAGCGTCGTTATGGCTTGTATCTCATCATCATTTAAACTTGAAACCCATCTCATTTGAGCTTAAAACACGGGCACATTTAATTAAGCTCATTTAATTAAACTCGGAACGCCATGTAACCACTTTCCCTTGACTCGGTATGTGAATATTCACATAACACGTTATCTTTAGCTCTATCACTCGTATATTAGCTCCGCCTTACTCGAGATTATCTATAATGTATGAAAATGACGAAATACCGCTCTAATTCCTACTAAAGACAATAAACACAAGAAATACTACCAAAGGCGAAATTAGCTCATAAAATCGTTTCCAAGAGCGGAAATTAAATATAAAACCGAGCTAAAATAAGGGTGAAAAATATATATAAAATAGACCTATCAAACTCCCTCAAGCTAAACCCTTGCTTATCCTCAAGCAATCACACAATATCAAACATGACAAGGACAAGGGCTCGAGAAACAATCATCCCATCCGAATGCAAATCCCAACAAGTAACTTAGAAAAGCACAATGACTCTAATCCCGATACAACATGGGCATAGGGAAAAATGCAATACATGGATGAGATTTACATGTCGGCGCAACATAAAGAACTTCTTATGGACATTTCAACTCTTGCATGATCTCATTGACATCGGACTCCTCACGGGCAAAACACTCACACACAAATAATGAACATTGCAATTTATATGTGAATGACACTCTCCTATTTACGACTCAAGAGAATGCGTTCGCAATCTAGTATGGTAGACATTCCAAATCAAAAAGACAATGCTAATCATGATCAAAGGCACACGAAAAGAAGCCAAGAAGACAAAAAAAGAAGGCTTAGGACAATGGGTAAGAAGATGGACAAATGATTTTGGTCATGTGGAGCTAATGTTAAGCTAGCAACAAACCAAATGTGCAAAGATACTCATTCCGAACCTTTACCTTCCCAAGCAACAATAGGCTCATTTTTCATTAAAAAACTTTAGTATATTTCCCAAATCAAATACTTCATAAAACATGGAAGCAACTTTGTGACACCCCACGTAATTGAAGAGGTCCACTGATGAGCTTAAATGACTAGTGCTTAAGAGGTTTGAAAGTACTACTCATATCAACAAAGTGCAATTTCTTTTATGGTCATCCATGCGAAAGAACTCCACAGTTAAGCGTGCTTGGCTGGGAGTAGTCTTAGGATGGGTTACCTCCTGGGCTCCTGAGAAGGTTCCTGGGATGTGCATGAGTGAGGACAAAATGCGCTATAAAAGACCTGTGTTGATCTGTGGGCTATGTACATAGCCTGGTGAGCTATCATGAGTAACCGCTCCAGACCCAGTTAGGGGCCGGGGTATTATAGAAATCCCTGGGGAAGAGGCGTAGCAGTTGTTGCGTCCCCTTGAAGAGGCGCACTACTTACCGCGTCTTCTCTTGGGCAGTTTCTTGCAATGTTATCGTATTTTAGGCATAACTTTATCTTCAAAACTCGGATTTAGGTTATATCGGTGGCGTTAGAAAGCTAAAAGAAAGATCTAGAATTTTCGCAGAAATAGCCCAGACCCCAAAAAATTGTTATCATATAGTAAAATGGGCCTAAACATCGGGTTGGTTTATTTACCTAAAATAAAATGCACATTTTGACTCCGCACTCCGAATTGACTCTAATTACTTCCAAAACGACCGTAACGGCACGAAGATGACGACCAAATGGTTAAGACGAGTGTTTGAGCTACCACTTGACGATGGTTTTATTAAATGTCATAAAATCTCGACGTATGCTAAACATGCATCCCAATCATCACTGGGTGTTTGGCGGGTGGTACAGAAATGAGGTATCTACAGAGCCCCCACTTTGACTGAGGCTTGGACAAGGCGAAAGTCAAAATTTATCCCTCAGGTCAATCAAAGATTACAACCTAAAGACTATGGCGACGCGAGGCGATTAAAGTTGACTGAGCCAAGGACCTGTCATCGGGAACAATTTAGAGTCTGCCGTCTATCGGGGAGGGTTGTTTAAAGTCCATTAGACTACGTAAGGAAGCTCGCCAGCCATAAGTTGAAACCATACCTGAAACTTCTTTCCTGAGATGTTTCCGAAGGTGCATAGGAGCTGAGGGTAAGACCTAAAAGAATATGTAAGGACTTGTGCTTAGGGTATGGGCCCTAATGGAAAACATCGACGGGAAGGAGGACAAATATAATGTCAACCTAAGAGGTAAACTAAAGTTTGGAGTAACTTTAAGGGAATGTGATCCTAAAGGATTGTGATCCAAAAGATAGAAGTATATGAACTCTATAGGCTAGGTGTACGAACCAAAAAGTTAAGGTATATGAACCAAAGGACTAGTTTGGGTGCAAGAACCAAAAGAAGTTGGGGTATATATGAACAAAAAAGAACTAGTTTGGTGTAAGAACCAAAGGAGTTGGGAATCCAAAACTTCGAGATGGTATGAGAACCTGAGGATAGGTATAAGAATAAAAAGTTAGAGTGTGAGAACTTCAAGAGGATTTATGGGTTTATGAACCTAGCTTAAGAGGTGGGAATCCAAAACTTTAAGATGGTATGAGAACTTGGACATGTGAATCCAAAACTTCAAGAAGGTATGAGAACCCAAGGATAGGTGTGAGAACCAAAAGGTATGTATGAGAACAGAAAGGTAGGTTATATTGTGATTTGGGCATAAGAGCTCGAGGATTTTGGAATCCAAAAGGGATATACTGCGTGGTTTAGGCCTGAGAGCCCAGGAGGCATTTTCGTGCATTTTGTAGGCATAGAAACCTAGCGAAGGAGATTATAGTCTGGGAACTTCTGGAGGACAACACCTTGGATGAACTCCGCGGCGAAACATATGGTTTTACTTCCGAATTCCACGGGGAAACATTTGCTGACTTGTCTTTGCTGAATTGTCTTTGTTAAATCATCTTTGCTGAATTGTCTTTGTCTCGCTGGGGAAATAATCAGTAGGCGAAGTCGAATCGCCAAAGGCAATGGACTCCTGCTGGGGAAATATAATATGTTGTTATTGATGAGAATTGTCACGAATCTAGAAAATATCCGTTGGAGAGAATGAAGGCTTTGCGAAGCCCCTAGTTGGAGCAAGCTTGATTCTTATAGCTATCTGCATGGCTAGTGGCCACACAAGAACATATAGTAACACATAGACACATAATCAATTAGCATGAAAACTTTGCGCAAGAAAACATAAAGGTTTGAAATCTTTTATGTGTTTAAAACTTGTTAAAAGTCAAAACTTGTCATATGCATCGTGTTATGCGTATTCAATGGGCTCTAGACGCGTGCCTGGCATGAAATAGACTCTCATGGACGCAAAATAACTGACGCAAAAGTGATACAGACGGATGAACGTGATGCTGACTGACTGACTCGAAAGTGGTACTGATTAGTTGACGCAAATAAAGTAAAGACTTATAGATGCGATACAGACTGACGCAGTAATGGATTGACTGACTGACACAATACGGACTTAAGTTTGATATGATACATGGATGACGCGGACAGACTTTGCCTAAGTATGCGTAACCCACGGCCAAATATGAGTTACAATGTGTATCATTTCAAAAGGTAGAAGATCTTCTAAGATGAGGACACATATTTTGCCCTGGCATGAGTCACCTATGTTCTTTAGACATCCTTCACCATCGTTTGCTGTAGATAAATGTTTTCTTGAGGGGTGACAACTCGGAGAATTGATCTAAAATCTTGTCATTGTCTGGACCAAGTGCTAGCTTGACTCAGAGGAGACTCAAAGAGTGATAAAGGATGGGTAGCGCCTTGTAAGAGAAGCTCCTAGGATGAGAACATGACTCGAGAATTTAGAAAAATGAGAGACTAGGTGACGCCTTAAAGAAGGAGCCCCCAGTAGAAGGGTATAAGATTGAAGACGTGATTGAGATGTTTGTGTTGGTTGAAAGGGATGTCGATTTATTGAGGTTGAAAGATGATGATTGGGATGATTTTGATAAGGGGGGAGGGGGGGTGTAAAAAGGGGATGGTTGTGTCCTTGTTAAAGGACTACCTACGTATTCACGTGTTGTGAAATCAAACCAGATCGTAGTTTTGAGTGCGTTTCTAAGCCAGGTGTTAAGGCCTTAAAGTGCATGGGTCACGGGGGTATATTCCTTTGGTGACTCGAAGAATCAATTTGAGGTATTTTCTCCTTGATCATAGATCAAAGAAGTATAGTTTATAAAAATTTCCTTGTCATGTGAGCACACTAAAAAGCGAACCCTAAGAATACATTAGGTATGTCCCGTCCCGGGTAGCAAAGTATTCGAAGACTTAGAATCTGGGTCAAGGTGAAAATGGTTTGGGTATTTGGAAAGTGGAGCTTGGAAATAAAAGGCTTTGCACGGACAAATATCTGGAGCTTTATTTTGTGGAGTTAAGGCTTGATGGGCTTATGACTTGCAATGTGGAAGGAAATGGGGTCTCAGACTTGATGTAGCCTGAGCACAAAAATGGTAGGTAAATTGATGTGGGATCAAGTTTCCATGTCTTAGCCCTACGGGATGGGTGTACTTGACGAGCTTTAGAGGATTCTCAAAATTCCTAACTATCTCCCTGCAACGGTCTTGAGAAGAACTTATGGTGTATAAAAGGCTTGCGAGTGGTGCTAGCTGACCATTGGCGTCTTCTGTTTCAGGTTTCTGCCTTCGACTTTTGGCATCGGACAACAGGCTTCATTAGATTTAGACTTAAATTTTGTCATCCGGGATCTACCTTGGCTTTGATTTGGACTTAAATTTATATTTTAGTCTGGGATTTGTTGTTGTATTGCTTCGGACTTCGGCCAATTTATCTTTGATTGTAACTTCAGTGTTGAGTTGGCATAGGCCTCATTCGGCACCTTTGCGACTTGTTAGTGTTTGATGAACAACTTTGGGTGGTCTTTTACTCATACTCCTGGTCACGATTGAATTCACAACCATTGTGGAGCTCCAATCCAATAGATCCTCCTCCAGAAGCATCGAAGTATTGAACCGCGTGTAACATTTGGGCTTTGCTTATTGATGTAACACCCCTACTTACCAAGCAGCCTTTAGCAATGCCTTCTCTAGCAAACAAGGGCGCTACAGCCTCAGTTACCCGAGGTAGTACATATCAAAAGAGACCATAAAAAAATATTTATTAAATGTAATAAGTTTAACGGTTACAACATCTGAAATCCAAATACCAAACAACTACATAATCCGAATAATAATAGCGGAAGCTTAAACATCTATCACCAATATCAGCGAAAAATAACTTTGACACAGCTAGGTGATTCTCATCCTCATCCCATGCGTAAGCATCAAGCACAATCACCTGCTAAAGAATCTGCTCACCATTCGCCGACAACATCGAATGGATCACAGTAGAACAAAGAAGTAAATAAATGGCCAACCAAGTCAGTACTGCATAACATGAAACAATAGCCACAACATAAACAAATGCAACAACACCATCACTACCATCTCTACTCCCAACTCCACAATCAACATAATAGATTACCCATCGCAACACGTAATCCGCGCCGCCAGTGAGGGACCGCAGCCAAACCCTACCTAAGGCCCGCTCGACGCACGAGCGAACCCAGTTCCTTAATGTGCACATCTCCGTTGTGATGAGAGTCACAAGGGGCGAATCATGGGGGTGAGTGCCATCTTCTAACGGCCTCACAATCAACATCACAACTCCACCAAAAACTACACCAATCACCAACATCACAATACCAATCACCATCATCACAATATCAATCATCATCACAACGCAACATTATAATAATCATAACGACAAAATGGCAATAACTGAGTAGGGAAACCTTACCTCGATAGCAACAACAATCCAATCACAAGCAAACAACTAGAATTGTTCCTTTACGAAGTCGTCACCTAAGGCAATGACACATACTATTACTATCGCAATCATATATCTCATAATCCCTAATCCCAACTGATCTAGGGTTAAAAATAATTCTAAAACGCAGCATAATTAAAATTAACGAATACTTACAACGAGTGATAGTGTGCACTAGAGAAATCCGACGACCAAATGAACCAAGGCTTTGCTAGAAGTGTGATTAGGGTGATTAGGAGAGTGATTAGGGTTAAAATGATGTTTTAAAATGATTAGCGTCGAATGAGGTATTATATAATCACCTCCTAATTACCCTAACCTAACCGTTCGATTTTCGCAGAATTAAGTGGCACTCGGTCGAGTTTCAGAATTGCTTGACGAGTGCAGCCTACTCGGCCGAGTACCTATGATAGTGGGTTTAGTCGTCATTTCCACTAATCAAAAATAATTTGTAAAATAACCCAATTTAAGTAGTATAAATCGGGGTCGAACCACAAGGATGATGGGGTTAGGCTACAAGTTTTTATTTAGTTCTAGTCAAGTCGATAAAAGATTAAAGGTTTGAACATTCTAAAAGGTGACAAAGCTAATGAAATGAGAAATAAATAACTAGAATCGATATAAAAACAATAAATTAAGGAAGTTAGGGGTAGTGGGGGTTTCAAGTAGTAAAGTCTCGGTCTAGAAAAAGATAAACACAACATTAATTAGCATTCTTTCGAAACGCCAATTACCACATAAAGTAGGGTGATTATTGTCGATTAGGGTCTCAAACTAGAGTTTTTTCAAACAACCAATTAAATTACCGATCAATACATTAACTCATTCTCATGAAATTAACTTAACAATCATAGTCAAATGATTAAACCAATCAAACCTCAGATTTCTCGTCGGCATAATAAAGTACACTAATTATAAGTGTTATAAGACTAATTATAAACAATAATCGAGCCAAATACCATTTAAACAATTACCCAAATCCAAGACTCTAACTTTTCTACACTAACCCCAACCCCTTATTATTAAACTATTCTAACATGATTAAATTAACTATAACTAATCTACCCACTAACAATGAACATGAAATAAACATAATTAAACTAAGAAAGATTGTAACTTTAATGAAATTAAATGCTAGATCTAAAAAAATAAATAAATGATAAAATAAAGAACATAAAGGGAGAATGAGAATTATACCAACAAGTAGAGAATGCTTGAATTAAATGAGATCGAAAAATTCGATTATAAAGACGGGAACTTGGAATAATTTGAGAACTAAATAAATTAACCATAAATAAATCAACAAAGCGTCTTGCTTATGACGGGCTATTTCCGTCACAAGCTTGTGACCTCTCACAAAAGGGAGAGAGGGGACAAGGTGGGGCACTCCCCATGTGCTTCCCACTCACCCTTACATG
>JAOWBH010077481.1:0-14747 GCA_028566215.1 Silene coronaria | reverse complement strand
GTAATATGTATATTAATCGGAATCTACGTATTAAGCCAATTCTGTTGGTTTGTCTTAAGTGTAATACTAACAGAAGTATTTTCAGAAGTAGATGAAATCAGGATTTTCATTATCTTAGAGTCGACTTCTGAGATCATTGGCTGTCTCCTATTACTATGGGCAGAGGTTGTGGTGACGAGTAGCGTCCCCTCTTTTGAGCAGAGCAAAATATTTGGAATTTACACTCGGAATTGGATTAAGGTATCACTCGTTGTCCTCATAGGCCATAACATCATTAAATTGTTAGCTAATATACTTGTGTGGTCGCTGCCAAAAATCGGAGATTATCTAGAGGTTGGTGAACACATTGACTCTGAATTATCAGAAGTTTGCTGTGCTTGTGTAAGTGAGGATATCTTTAACAAAAAAAATATCGGGTATGTTGCCATTGGTATCAAGAGGAGCATCATCTTCATTCTAAGTATGGCGATGCTTTTAATTACATGGGTGTCGTATTTTAGCAACCGTCTAGACACAACACCCCGGAACAAGAGGATCTTAGAAATCGGTACATGGACTTTTATCAGTCTTTTAATATGCTCTTTTCTTTGGTTGTTCAAATCCTGCATACTTATGTATTGGGAGGCTCATACCGTGTATGATAGATTACATTCTAAGATTAGGGATATCGGAAAACATTTGTACTTCCTTATTATGCTCAGTTACATGCACTATAATGTCACCGTCAACAATCGTGTGAAATATTCAGAGGACTCTGATTGTGATTTGTTGTGCTTTAAAACATCGCCTAAAAAGCTGGCACCGTGGATCCTTCCGGACAATAGTCTTGTGGGTTACACCTACCAGTGTTTGGATAGGAGAAGTGTCAGGACGGACTTTATAAATCGTACTGGTAAAAATGCCTCCATATATGATATACAAAAGGCAGCTCAAAGATTTCTGACTGCACAAAATGCTTTGTCGAATGAGAGTATTGTTGGTGATCTCCGTCATTTACAAGGCAATGAACCTGAAGAGAGTAACGCGTAAGAAACTTTCCTTTGTCTAACAATTACATAGGAGATAATGATAATGCTTAAGAAATTTTCCTTTCCTGTTCATTTGTAACATCTCTTTCTTTAATTTATTTGGAACAGAAAGTGCATAGAAGCATTGAAGAAGGTCGTAAAAGTTGAAGGTGATACTCATTTCAGTACAGATTGGGGAATGCTTCTTAAACTGCTTCCTGATGTGCATACCACAGAAGATATAACGTTCGATAAAGTTAAAACATTTATGGTAATTCAACCGTCTTTTCTTTGTTTTTCTTTGTTTTTCTTTCTACAACTTCTACATTCAATGTCATGATCTTGGAACGGAAATAACAGTTCTCGAGCTTACCTATTTAAAAGCATTTTAGTTTTTCATTTACACTATAATGTTTTAGTTCGGATTTAAGTTAGGTAGACGTATTAGGGTGAGAAAGCTCACTGTCATGAATTTTACGAGTAACCTGATGTATTTCCAGCTGGAACCAGTGGTACCAATTAAAGTTAATTGAGTGCTAATCCGATCTGGTCGAGTGTAGTCGAGTCAGACTACCCGCTATATATATACTGTATGAAAAATAGTTGACAGTAGAAATTTTGATGTTTTCAGGAAAGAGCGCAGAGCAGATGTATGTTTCTTACAAATACGCTTATTAGTGAAAATGAGGTGGTGAAATGTTTGAACCAAGCCATAAGCGGGATTATAATTGCTGTGACATTTATCATGTGGCTTCTGCTCAGCGGTTTGGCTACAACACAAGTTCTCGTCCTCATAGTTTCACCATTATTGGCTGGCACATTTATATTCGGAGAGACAGCTAAGAATTTGTTTCAAGGCCTTATATTTGTATACATTGCTCACCCCTTTGACGTCGGCGACCTATGTCTCATTGACGAAAAACTGGTTAGTTTTGCATTACTGAAAATCAATTACAAACTTGTTATGGGTCGTAATTCATTTTCCTGTGGACAAGAGTCTTTCTATATTTGGGATTTTGGGTACCTCGCCTCATGGCTGCTCATTCTTATTGCACCTTATAATTGACCAATGTTTCTGTCTTTATTGGAACCAAGCACAAACATTTCTTGTCCTGGATTATAATTCATCATAGTTCTGAACAAAAATTTGATGCAACGACTTTCATTTGGGTCATCTGTAATTGTTTTTGTGTCTACATGATTTTGGAATATGGATACATAATATGATATCATAGTGATTTGTGTAGGTTGAAGTTAACAGAATCGGTATTTGGAGCACCGTTTTTTCAAATGTTCGCTCTATTGGCGAACAACAGCATATAATATATCCAAACTCGGTGTTAGCCCTCAAAAATATTATCAACTACAAGACTAATTTCAATTGGAATGATCACATCGAGTTCTTATGCTCTCCGGAGAAGAAAATAACCGAGCCTTTGATACTCAAAATCCGAACGTGAGCCTTCTGTTGTTATCACTCATCTTGCTCCTTGACATGCAATTAACTGCACGATCAGTCATTAACTATTATTTTCGTCTTCTTAGTTATCTTAATGACGCGAAAGAAAAATTCACTCCGAATTTTCATAGCATGGAAATTCTAGAAGTTGGAGAGAAGGCCAAGATTTCTGTTCATGTCAAATACAAGTTACCAGCAACTGAAGGCTGGACGCATTTCGAGTGTCTGAAAGAGAAGGAGAAACGGAGATTAGAGTTTGCTATGTTTATACAGAATCTCTTGAAACAATTAGAATCCGGGACAGAAACTGCAGGTTTATTTGTATTCTTATTAAGCTTGTGTAGACAGAGATAAATTTCTCTGTCGGACTAATTCTTTAGTTTGTTTATCACTGTCATTACAGAATCAGCTGATATGGAAGAATTGTTAACTACAGGATGACGGAAAATGGCTCGAAACACTGCAATTGTTGAACAAAGTTAATATGGTTAGGTATAGAAAGTACATGGTCTAAGAACGTTTCGCGGATATATGCAAATTTTGCATACAATGAAATGGAATCATCGTTGATTGAAATGTTTTTTTAGTATTTCCTGATCTATAATATGGGGCTCTTTGGACTTGAGTTAGTAGAAATTTCAAGCTTCGTACCGTTAATTTTTGGCTTGTTAATATATACTCCACATGCAGTCAAGTACTCCCTCCGTGTCATTCACTTGTTTACCTTTTACATTATTTGTAACAGGTACTTTCAAAAGTAAACAAATGATATTTTGGATCATATTGCCCCACGCCCTACCAATAGAGAAAAACTTTTAGTTATGTGTGTCAACCTGAAGACTCCTAATTTTGATGAGTAATGTTCTCTAATCGGAAAGATTAACTGTGTTCTGATCTTTTCTTTCATGTTATACATTTCGGGTCTAGTCCGGTTATGTCAGGTATTAAGGTTGTTTCGGACGTGTTGTTATGGGTCATTTTGTGTACGACACATTTCAGTTCGTGTCATATTCAGATCTTAGTGGCTTAAGCAAATTTATGTTAATTTTGTGTCATCAAAAGCCTTGATGGGGTGTGAAATTTATGTTAATTTTGTGTCATCAAAAGCCTTGATGGGGTGTGAAACTGTGAATCGGCTCAATTAATATTTTGGGTCATATTTAGGCCTTCAGGTTAGTTTCAAGTCTAAATCTTATTAAGTCGAGGATCAAGTTAATTTTACCAGGTCAAGCTCCTACGGGTTCAGGAGAAAGTACTTTTTCTAGTTTGATACTCATATAATGAAGACCGAAGTTTCAAAAGAGGATGACGATGGTTTGAAGGAGCTTACTACGACTTGAGAAACCTTATATGTTAGCCCGTCATGCAATTGTAAGTCCATCTTAAAATTTTACAGTATTTCTGCCCAGTAATTGCTGTTTTTATTATTTTGTATGTGATTCCTGCTATTTTTTCCATGAAATTTTTCATAAATTTGTACTTCTCGTAGCAGGTCTTACTAAAAATCGTTGTATGGATCGTTACTATGAAACAGATACAGGTCATTCCTGTAATACCTAAGAAGTTGGATTCGTTTCATGATAATGCTCTATACAACGGTCTTAAACGAGAAATTGTCGTATTTCTTGACTCTCATAGCATATTTTACTATATTAGAATTTAGATTAGAAAAGCATTATTTTGTTGGGTTTTTAGTGAAGTCAACTGTTATTCCTTCATGTTTGACACTACTCATATAAATTCCTGAAAATGAACTGTCATAAGGAAATCTTCAACCCCTCACTAATTCATTTGATTATCAATAATCAATCAGCTAACGAGTTAATATAATCACTTTTAATCGCTTTTACACCAAGGGGAGCTTGGTCGTGTGTTGACGGTAAAGGAGTATGATTATTAATTGGGCTCCAACCATCACCTTAAGGTTTTGGTTGAGAATTGAGACGGTTATCTAATATGGTATCAAAGGACAGAAGCTACATGACCAAAACGTCACGGGTTCAAATCTTGGGAACCCCCTCGCCACACAGTTGATGATGACGTTTGATGCCTACGGGCCACCGTGTGAAGCTTACGAGTCTATGTGTGAGGGGGCAGTATTAATATTTAATTAGGCCTCTTAATCATTCATACCTGTACATAACAGGAATTATGCATATAATTACATATATTGATTAGTTTAAGTGTGTATGATGGTGAGGGAACTAGTTGACTTACATGTAAACCTGTCTAGAATAATACTGTTACTGCTGTATGCTATTATCAATTTTATAATTATCAAGTCCGTCTTTGTTGTGCGATAACATTACCCTAGTGTCTTAAATACTCCTGCGTATCATATGGGGATGTTGTATCCGAGATCAAGTCAGTCTTTCTTTTATACTATAATCTGGCTGGTTCAAGGGTGACGAGACATTATGATAGCAACCATAAGACTGGGACTGGCTCAACTATCTCAGTATATGTTCATGTTCTCCATGTTATGTTTATTTGCCTATAAAATTATTGCAATTTGAAGTTATTTATAATGTTTCAATTGTGTATAAAACAGCTACTGGCTGGAAGCTGGAGTTCAAATTCCTCTTTTTTCCGTCTTTTGTCCGGCCTTTTTTTTTTTTTCATTTGCTTCAACATTCAATATACTTTCATTTCGCAATTGTGAACTCTAGCCTTCCGAAAATATGTCTAGCATAGAGCCCGAGGAGAAAAAATCGGAGGTTGACTCCGGAGTCTCCAGTTCCACGGAAAAACAACCTGAAATCCCGCCTCCAGAGGAAAAACAACCTGAAATCCCGCCTCCAGAAAATACAGATAATACAGATTCTGTTAGTGTCAAAGTCGAAACCCCAGGTTCAGGCACTGAACAACCAGCTGAACCTAAACGCGGCTCATTTTTAACATGCTATAAACCAATACCTAAGCCACTTTATAATCTAATCTTATGTTTGCTCTTTCTATGTTTTACACCAGTGGCATATGCTCTTATTACTGTCGCCACTGTCGCAGTTCTGCCTCTCTTATTAGGCGCATTTGTAGTTGTACGATTGGTTCAATTCTTTATCAGAGATGCTGACGTTGAAAAACTCTTTACATTTAAGTTTTTGTTGCGCTACTGGATATTTGTTGTCGTCTTGCTGCTTTTGGTTGAATTAGGAATATTTTATCCAATTGCCAAGTATGTTCCAGGTTTAAAACTTGCAACAATTATCGGGCTGTCGATAACTAAGTGGATTAAGATAATTTGTATATTGATCGGAATCTACCTTATAAGCCAAGTTATTTGGGTCTCTATACTTTTTATAGTTATACAAATAATTTCAGATGAAGATGAAAAAGGTTTCGTTCTCTTAGAATCGACTTCTGAGATAATTGACTGTCTCTTATTCTTATGGGCAGAAGTTGTGGTCATGAGTAGTGTCCCAACTTTTGAGCAGAGCAAAATATTCGGAATTTACACGCAGAAATGGATTAAGGTATCGCTCTCTCTCCTGATAGGTTACAACATCATTACATTCTTAACTCATACAATTGTGTGGTCATTACCGAAACTTGGAGATCATCTAGGTGTTGGTGACGCTCTTAGCTCTGCATTATCATTAGTTTGCTGTGATGACATAGGAAAGGGCACCTTTAACAAAAAATATGTAGTTTATGTTGCCTCGGGTATCAAGAGGAGCATCATCTTCATTTTAAGCATGGTGATGCTTCTAATTACATGGACGGTATATTTCGGCAACCATCTGGGCACAACATCCCAGGACAAGCTAGTTCTAAAATATGGTACTTGGACTATGGTTAGTATTTTAGTATGCTCCTTTCTTTGGTTGTTCAAATCATGTATACTACTGTATTGGGAGGCGCATACTGTGTATGACAGACTACATTCTAAAGTTACGGATATAGGGAAGCAGTTGTACTTCCTTATTATGCTTAGTTATACCCAGTATCAGAAGCTCATTGAATCACCTGATGTAGAGTCAGATGACACTGATTGTGGGTCGTCGTGCTCTAAAACACCGCCTAAAAAGAAGGTTCAGTGGGTCCTCTTGGACACGAATGCTGAGGGTGAGGAATGCCAAATGTTGGATAGGAAAAGTGTCAGGACAGAATTGATAAACCATACTGGTCCGAAGGCATCCACATATGACATACAAAAGGCAGCTCAGCGGTTTTTGGCTGCTCGGTATGCATTGTCGAAGGAGAGTATTATTGGCGATCTCCATCATCTACAAAGCGCCGATTCTGGAGAGGATAATGTGTAAGTGACTTTCCTTTGTCTAACAATTGCTTAGAATATCATAATGCTTGAGTATCTTTCCTTTGTCTAACTCTGTATCTCTTTAATTTGTTTGAAAACAGGAAGTGCATAGAAATACTGAAGAAAGTCGTACAAGTAGAAGGCGAAGCTTATTTCGAGAAGGACTGGGAAATGCTTCTTAAACTGCTTCCTGATGTGAAAACCACAGAAGAAATAACTTTCCAGAAAGTTAAAATAATGATGGTACTTGAAGTCATTTTTCCTGTTTTTCCGTCTTATGCATTAGCTACCACCTACCCGTGATTTGGGAATAAAAATAATAGTTTTCGAACATCATTTTATGATACACAACTGACAACTGAAATTTGTATATGATCAGGAAAGAGCCCACAGCAGATGTATGTTTCTTACAAATACGCTAATCAGTGAAAACGAGGTGGTGAAATGCTTGAATCAAGTCATAAGCGCGATTATAATTGTTGTGACCGGCATAATGTGGCTACTTCTCACCGGGTTGGCTAAAACAAATGTACTTGTCCTCATAGCATCACCGTTGTTGGCGGCCACATTTATATTCGGAGACACTGCTAAATTGTTGTTTCAAGGCCTCATCTTCGTTTATATTGTTCACCCCTTCGACGTTGGGGACCTATGTGTCATTGATGATAAACTGGTTAGTTATGTTTATGTTACTTTTCACATTCCTTACACTTAGATTGGTCATCTAAAGTCGTCTCTGCGCACTAATATCCCGCCTTATTTTTTAAAATGTGGATACATAATCTGATATCCTTTGGATTTGTGTAGCTGGAAGTTAGAAGAATCGGAATTTGGTGCACCACTTTTTCAAAGGTTCGCACTATTGGTAAGCAGCAGGAAATAATCTATCCAAACTCGGTGTTAGCCCTCAAAAATGTTGTCAACTACAAAACCGATTTCGATTGGAATGATCAAATCGAGTTCCTAAGTTCTCCGGATAAGAAAATAACCGAGCCTCTGAAACACAAAATTGAGACGTGAGCCTTCTGTTGTTATCACTCATCTAGCTCCTTGACCTGAAATTTATACCAGCTGATCAGTCTTTCATTAACCATTGTTTTTATTTTTCAGTTATCTCAACGACGAGAAAGAAAAGTTCACTCCAAATTTCCATAGTGTGGACATCCTAGAAATCGGAGACAAAGCCAAGATTGTTGTCCATATCAAACATAAGTTACCAACAACTGAAGGTTGGACATACTTTGAATGTCTGAAAGAGAAGGAGAAACGGAGATTTGAGTTCGCTATTTATGTACAGAATGTAGTGAAAGAACTAGAATCCGCTGCAAAAACTCCTGGTTTGCATTCTGATTAAGCCTGTCTTTAATGAGAACATTTTATCTATGGATGCAATACTTTTGACACCTTAACATTGTGTCATTGCAGAATCATCAGCAGAATCGGAACATAATTTGACTACAGGGTGACCGAAACTGGCACAAAATACAGCGATTGTCGGGAAAAAAAACGGATAGGCTTTTTAATGTATCTGGTCTTAGAACTTCTTGTGGATTTAAGCACAATTTACATTGTGAAATCTAAAAAAAAAAAAATCGAGTTTTATAGTTGATTTAATTTATTATTATTTTTTGTTGTTGTAAGAAATATGGTTTTATGGGCATAAATGCAAGTATATAAATGGGTTGTATTGTTCTCTTTCGGTTAAAATTTAAAACGGTCAAAAATAATGTGAGTCATTGCCTCATATTATCAAATTTCATTCCATTCTATTTTGTCTTGTTGAACTAAGTAATGTGATTCATTATGTTGTAAATTATGTTGTTTGTTTACATTTTAAAGAAACTGGCTAGACTTATTATTAATGATTTTCTCTAGTGTATTCTAACGAATGATGGACGCATTATGAGTATAAGATAATTCAAATTGAGTATTTAAAATATATGTTTGTTTAGTAAGGCTTCATTTTATCTTCGTAAAAATTTAAGTCTCAACCTTAAACTTTGACTCGAGATAAAATAGAAAAGTTTTTGTTGAGTTATAAGTTGGATCTCGAAAATTTAAGAGCCAATTTGAAAATCATCAATAGTAAAATGTAATTTGGTCCTATATATTGTTGTAGAAATTTTTCATGAGTCGAACATTAAACCGAGATAAAATGGAAAATTACGAAAAGTTTTGAGTCTTCAGAATAAAATATCGTAATTTACACCTCATTTCGCGATCAATTGGATAATACCGCCATACCGGGACTCAAATTAAGCAATTACTCCGTATAATTTAGAATTAGAATTTTCATATTATTTTGAATCGGGTTAATTTCAAGTCCTAAAAAACTCGGTTTTAGTGTGGATCGGTTTATTTAATATTTTGGGCCTTTGGGCCATGACTATGGACTAATAACTAGTTCCTCCTTTCAAGTTTCAATTACAAACCTGATTAAATCGGCTCATTTAAATCGGGTCAATTTTACCAAGTCGAGCTCTCAAATATCCACGGATGAAATACTTTCAGTCGTTCGATATTATGAAGATTGAAGAACAAGTTTTAGCAGAGGATTACGATTATTAGAGTGAACCTGCTGCTGATCACCGGAAGACGATGATAATTGAATTCATGCATGTCTACTAATTATGATTAGAATTTGATCAACTGTTTCGCTAATCATGCAATTGTAAGAAATCGTCTTCCTTTTTCTGAGAATTTCATCCAAGTAATTGCTGTTTGTGTTATTCTGCGTGTTATTTCTGTTAATTCTTCCATAAATTTGTAAGTCTCATAGCGGGTTTAACTTAAGATCGTTGTATGAATCGTTATTGTGAAAAAGATATCGAAATTGGTTAACAAGTTAACCAATTGATTATAATTTTATGAGGTAATTGATTACTTCATTTGTTTACCGTTTATATTCTTTGTGAAGTGTATTTTATTCAAATGTAAATAAATGATTGAGACTGAGACGGAGGGAATAATTTATTGTATCCATGGGGGTTGGTTGCCAAGAGGCTGTGTGTATCGAGCAGGGCAAATTCAACTTTAGGGCAGTGATGTTTATCACGCCACGACAACTTCTCTTCAATGTTATGTAAGATTTTTCCGTTTATTGTTTTCTCATAGTCATAACGCCTACATTATCTACATTTATTTTTTTTATCATTAATTATGAGAGTAAGTTTTGAACGTGAAATTGAGATTTTTCTTGTATGTATCATAATTTGTTGTCATGTCACATTAATTAGGTGTTTTAGATAACATTTTAATAAGATTGTATAGATTTAATCATATACATTCATCATATCCACTTCATCTACTAACAAAAACCACAAATGATCCCCTCTGCTCTCATTAGTCTTTATGCCAAAATCAAGATAAACAAATGACCAGGACGAAGGGAGTAACCCACATGTGAATGTTCTATATTGCTTGGAGAAGAGCGATTATAGTACACTTTATAAACCAACGAACTTACTCCTCTTATGGCCTATTGGTCTTCTTCTTTTGTGTCTGTTAAGTGGTCCGTCTTTCCTCCGTCTAGCCCATTTTCATGTTCTAACAGTCTTCAAGGTGTTATATATGTCTGAGTTTCTTGGGGTTTTTTGTGAAGTCAACTGTTATTCCTTCATGCCTATTTTCATACCTTAAACACACATCATTATTATCATTAATCGATCAGCTAATGAGTTGATCTAGTCAATTTGAATCGCATTTTCGCCAAGGGGAGCTTGGTTGTGTGTTGACGTCGTCAATCATAATCACTCTTAACTGTACATAACCGGAATTATGTATATAATTACATATGTTATTTGTTTAAGTGTGTATGATGGTGAGGAAACTAGTTGACTTACATGTAAACCTGTCTAGAATAATACTGTTACTGCTGTATGCTATTATCAATTTATCATTATCAAGTCCGTCTCTGTTGTGCGATAACATTACCATAGTGTCTCAAATACTCCCGCATATCATATGGGGATGTTGTATTCGAGATCAAGTCAGCCTTTCTTTTATACTATAATCTGGCTGGTTCAAGGGTGACGAGTAATGCTACGACATTATGATAGCGACCATAAGACTGAGTCTGGCTCAACTATCTCAGTATATAAAATTATTTGCCTATAAAATTATTGCAATTTGAACTTATTTATAATGTTTCAACTGTGTATAAAGCACCTATTGGCTGAAACTGGAGCTCAAATTCCTCTTTTTTCCATCTTTTGTTCGGTCTCTTTTTGTTTTTTGTTTTTTGTTTTTTCATTTGCGTTATTCAATACAGTTTCATTATTCAATACAGTTTCATGATCAATATCATACCTCGCAATTATAAACTCTAGGCTTTAGAAAAATATGTCTACCATAGAGCCAGTGGATAAAAAACCGGAGGTTGACTCCGGTTCCACGGAAAAACAACCTGAAATCCCACCTCCAAAAAATACAGAAACAGATTCTGTGAGTATCAAAGTCGAAAAACCGAGTTCAGGTAGTGAACAACCAACTGAAACTAAACGCGGATCATTTTTAACATGCTATATTCCAATGCCTAAGCCACTTTATTATCTAATCTGTTGTTTGCTCTTTGTATGTTTTACACCCGTGGCATATGCTTTTATAACAGTTGCCACTGTCACCGTTGTGCCTCTGTTACTAGGCGCATTTGTAGTTGTACGATTGCTTCTATTCCTCGTCCACAATCCAAAATATTTTGTATTGAAATTTCTGTTGCGCTACTGGATATTTGTGGCCGTTATGCTGCTGTTGGTTGAATTAGGATTATTTTATCCAATTGCCAAGTATGTTCCAGGTTTAAAACTTGCAACAATCATCGGATTGCCGATAACTAAGTGGATTAAGGTAATTTGTATATTGATTGGAATTTACCTTATGAGCCAAGTTGTTTGGGTCTCTATATTTTGTATAATAGTGCAAATATTTCCAGACGATGATGAAAAAGGTTTCACTTTCTTAGAATCGACTTCTGAGATTTTCGGCTGTCTCCTATTCCTATGGGCAGAAGTAGTGGTCATGAATAGCGTTCCGACTTTTGAGCAAAGCAAATTATTCGGAATTTACACTCATGGATTCAGATATCACTCTTTCTCCTGATAGGTTACAACATCATTACATTCTTAACTCATTCATTTGTGTGGTCATTACCGAAACTTAATGAAGATTATCTAGGGGATGATGAAGGTCTTATTAGCTCTGCATTAACAATTGTTTGCTTTGAAGTAGGAAAGGCAGCATTTAGCAGAAAATATCTAGTGTACATTGCCACGGGTATAAAGAGGAGCATCATCTTCATTCTGAGCATGGTGATGCTCCTAATTACATGGGTGCTTTACTTCGGCAACCATCTGGGCACAACATCCCAGGACAAGCAAATTCTAAAATATGGTACTTGGACTATGGTTAGTATTTTAGTATGCTCTTTTCTTTGGTTGTTCAAATCTTGCATACTCCTGTATTGGGAGGCTCATACCGTGTATGACAGACTACATCTTAAAGTTACGGATATAGGGAAGCAGTTGTACTTCCTTATTTTGCTTAGTTATACCCACTATCAGAAGCTCATTGAATCACCTGAGGTAAATCCAGATGACACTGATTGTGGGTCGTCGTGCTCTAAAACACCACCTAAAAAGAAGGTTCAGTGGGTCCTCTTGGTCACGAATGCTGAGGATGAGGAATGCGAAATGTTGGATAGGAAAAGTGTCAGGGCGGATTTGATAAACCGTACTGGTCCAAAGGCATCCACGTATGTCATACAAAAGGCAGCTCAGCGATTTCTGACTGCCAAATATGCATTGTCGAAGGAGAGTATTGTTGCCGATCTCCATCATCTACAAAGCAACGATTCAGGAGAAGATAATAATGCGTGAGAATCTTTCCTTTGCTAACAATTTGTTGAAGTTCATAATGCTTAAGAAACTTTCCTCTCCCGATATCATTTGTAACATCTACTCCGTAATTCTCTAATTTTTTTGAAACAGGAAGTGCATAGAAATATTGAAGAAGGTCGTGCAAGTAGAAGGTGAAGCTTATTTCGAGAAGGATTGGGATATGCTTCTTAAATTGCTTCCTGAAGTGGAGACCACAGAAGATATAACTTTCCAGAAAGTTAAAACATTTATGGTACTTGAAGTTATTTTTCGTGTTTTTAAGTCCTATACATTTGCGACTTATGATCCGATCATGAAAATAATGGTTCGCGAACAACATTTTACCGTTTATGATATACAACTGACAGCTTAATATATGATCAGGAAAGAGCCCACAGCAGATGTATGTTTCTTATAAATACGCTAATTAGTGAAAACGAGGTGGTTAAATGCTTGAATCAAGTGATAAGTGGGATTATAATTGCTGTGACCTGCATTATGTGGCTACTTCTCACTGGGTTGGCTACGACAAAAGTTCTTGTCCTCATAGCGTCACCATTGTTGGCGGCCACATTTATATTCGGAGACACGGCTAAAATGTTGTTTCAAGGCCTCATCTTCGTTTATATTGTTCACCCCTTTGACGTTGGGGACCTGTGTGTCATTGATGAAAAACTGGTTAGTTATGTTTATCTTACTTTCCGCATTCCTTACACTCAGATGCTTTAGCCATATAGTCATCACCTGGTGCCTGTCAAGAAACCATGTCAACGAACCATGTCAACCAAAAAGCTTAAAAGCTTAAGTTGATGGTTGGAGTCCAATATCGGTTTTATACCCTAACAGTGCCTCTTCCGGTTGCGGAAGTCTTTGAGGTATAGGGGTAATGTTATTGTTGTTCATACATTATTTTTAAAATGTCGATACATAATTTGATATCCTTTGGATTTGTGTAGGTGGAAGTTAGAAGAATCGGTATTTGGTGCACCACTTTTTCAAAGGTCCGCACTGTTGGTAAGCAGCAGCAAATCATATATCCAAACTCGGTGTTAGCCCTTAAAAATGTTGTCAATCACAAGACGGATTTTGATTGGAATGATGAAATCGTTTTCTTAAGTTCTCCGGCCAAGAAAATTACTGACTCTTTGATACTCAATATCCAAAAGTGAGCCTTCTGTTGTTATCTCTCATCTTGCACCTTGACCGTTGGGCGATCAGTTATTGACTATTTTTTTTTTCGTCTTTTCAGTTATCTTAATGACCCGAAAGAAAATTTCACTCCAAACTTTCATAGCGTGGAAATTCTAGAAATTGGAGAAAAAGCCAAGATTTCTGTTCATCTCAAATATAATTTACCGACAACAGAAGGTTGGACGCATTTCGAGTGTCTAAAAGAGAAGGAGGAACGGAGATTAAAGTTCACTTTGTTTGTACAGAATCTCTTGCAACAATTAGAATCCGGGACAGAAATTGCAGGTTTGCATTTTGATTAAGCTTGTGTATACCGAGATAAATTTCTCTGTCGAAGTAATTCTTTAGGTTGTTCATCACCGTCACTGCAGAATCAGCAGCGATGGAAGAATTTTTAACTAGAGGATGATGAAAAATGGCTCCAGACGTACAAATGCGATTGTAGAACAAAGTGATCCAACAACATTATGCGTATATATGCAAATTTTGCATACAATGAAATGAAATCATCGTTGATTGAAGAAGTTTTTTCAATTCGTATTTCTTGATCTTTATATATGGGGCTCTTTTCACTTGAATTAATACAACTTTCGAGCTTTGTAGCGATTATTTTTGGCTTCATATTATATACTCCAAATATGTTATTATTAAGACAACTATTTGTTCTGGAAATTCTCTGCTGATTTATGACGTTAATCCGCGTTCAAATATGTTTTTGCTGAGAGCATTCAATTATGTTGTACTCCATTAGTCCATTGCATTGGTAATTTGGTATGTACTCCCTCCATTTCACCATGATCTTCTCGATACTTTTGGGTATACTATTTACAAAAAAAAAAATGAATCTGTAATTTTTATTTGTGTAAAGATGTGCGAGTAAGGCTCTGTTTGGCAATGCATTTCAGGTACCTTATTTGGTCAAAGTAGCTTATTTGACCAAAATTTCAGGTACCTTATTA
>JAOWBH010077370.1:0-14750 GCA_028566215.1 Silene coronaria | reverse complement strand
TTCGTGCCATTTTATGCAGGGTTAGAGGTCGGACGACATTTATGGATTAATAACGCGTTTATTAAAGATTCGGCCTCAATTGAAATGGCGAAGTACATTAGGGAAAAGCCGGAATGGAATAGAATGAACGGTCGAGATCATTTTCTCGTCGTTGGTAGGATAACATGGGATTTTCGACGAGAGACTAATGAAGATGTCGATTGGGGTAACCGTCTTTTTTTTCTCCCGGAGGTTAAGAATATGACTAGTTTAATAATCGAGTCTAGTCCTTGGAGTAATTCTGATTTCGCGGTACCATACCCGACTTATTTTCACCCTTCTAGTGACCAAGAAATCTTTAATTGGCAAGAAAATATGAGAAGGGTACGTCGGAAATTCTTGTTTTCTTTTATTGGTGCACCAAGGCCACAATTTCGAGATTCGATACGAAATGAGATTATTAATCAATGCTTAAACTCGAAAAATAAGCATTGTAAGTTCATGAAATGTGAACAAAAGTTGAATAATTGCGATAAGCCTAGGAATGTAATGAAATTGTTTCAAAAGTCGAGTTTTTGTTTACAACCTCCAGGGGATTCATATACTAGAAGATCAGCATTCGACTCGATTTTAGCCGGGTGTATACCGGTTTTTTTTCATCCCGGTTCGGCTTATGTCCAATATATATGGCATTTGCCTAAGGACTATACCAAATACTCTGTTTTTATACCAATGGAGGATGTTAAGAAAGGGAATTGTAGCATTGAGGAAAGGTTATTGAAAATTTCGGGACCGGAAATCGAGGAAATGAGAGAAGAGGTGATTAAGTTGATTCCTAATGTGGTTTATGCAAATCCTAAGGATGAATTAGAGAGTTATGAAGATGCATTTGATGTTTCGATTAAGGAGGTTTTGAAAAAGGTCGAGAATATTAAGATGTCAATTAAGGAAGGATTTAATTCGTGTTACGATAATTTTCGTGAAGATTTAAGTTGGAAGTATAATTTTTTTGATGGATTAGAGAATCATGAGTGGGATAGTTATTTTGTTAAGAGTTAGATATAGGTATTTAGATTAATCGTGAAATTTTGGAGAGACGGTTTTTTACTAAGTTATTGTAAAATGGTCTTTTAATAAACTTATTGAAAGACCGTCTCTTAGAAAGATACTATTTGTAGTTGTTTTGGAGGAAAAAAATTGAATTTGTTCTTCACTTTGTATTTGCATTTCCATTTTGTTCATTTTTAAAGTTAGTAGTATTGTGTTGGTATTATGTGGATAAAATTAATTTAATTCGATGAGTTTGATCGGAAATCTGAAATAGATTTGAATTGTAATAACTCGTTATTAAAAAAAAATAGATGAGGAATACTTATGTATAAAAGCGGAGTATGATATTTGAGGAAGAGTGGATCATATCGACAAGCATAAATGAAAACACGCCACGGTATGGGTAAAGGCGAGACTATCATCCTCTTTATTATTCTCTTTATAAGAGAAATGTCGTTTAAGACTAGTTATAGTAACCCCAATAATATATTTCGATAAATATAAAGAGTGAGACCAAAATTAAAGCGAATGTTTCATATACACACTGTTATATTTAAACGTTCGTGCAAATTTTCACGAAAAAATCCTTCATTTTTTTAAATTTTGGGATCTTAGTGTGCGAGTACTAAGTATAGTGGCCCGGGCTGAGAGCGGTGTTGGGTGGTCACAGCCCGCAACACGGGTTGAAGGGTATCGGGGTATGCAAGGCCGGGCTTTGGGCTATGTTGAATCAGAATGTGATGGGGCAGACTGGAGCGAGCCTGTCGGGCTGAGCTATTTTTATTTATTCACGGGTCGAGCCCTCAAATTTGAAGTCCAGGCTGGCACTAGTGGTGCGACAGGCTGATCAGGTAGACCTGGCAAAATCAACCCGACCCGAAAATGCTGACCCGAGACTCGAAATTGACCCGAACGGAATAACAGCACCCGAATGAGACTCGAAACCCGAGATGACCCGACCCGACCCGAACATGACCCGAGGTTTGTTGACCCGGAAGTGACCTGAATACCCGAAATGACTCGATCCGAATTCACCCGACCCGAAAATGATCCGACAAAACGTAACTCTAATTGATCAAAAAAGACTTGAAATAACGCAAAATGATACTAATTGTACTTTATCTCTCTTAATTATTGACCCGACCCGGTTGACCGAAAATGATCCAACCAACATACTGAAAAAACACCTGAAACCCGAACTAACTCGACCCGACCTAAATAAACCCGATAATATCTCAAACCCGAACTAACTCGACCCGAATTGGTCCGACCCAAATCCGACCCGGTTGGCTCGTTTGCCAGGTCTACGATCAGGGCTAGGGGCGGGCAGATATGACAAACGGGTCGGGTTCGAGTCGGGCCATTTCGGGTCAGGTTAGTTCTGGTATTTTATTGATTTCGGGTTATTTCTGGTTGGGTCGGGTCACTTCGGGTTTCGTGTTTGTTGGTCGGGTCTGTTTCGGGTCAAGCGGGTGGTTTATTTCGGGTCGGGACATTTTCGGGTTGGGTCAGTTATTGGTCAAGCAAGCTCGGGTCATGTTTAGGCCAGGTCGGGTCAATTCGGGTTTCGGGTCACATTCGAGTGATGTAGTTCAGATCAATTTCAGGTCTCTAGGTCAACTTTTTCGAGTCGGGTCAATCGAGTCAGGTTGCTCTTGCCAGGTCTAGGCGGGCCAACAGGCTTGCCAAAATTCGGACTGACGGTGCAAGCCGGGCCAGCCCGGACTTATGTCCACAGTCCACCCGTTAGAATTAAAAAATACGGAGTATAACGAAATTTGGCGGTTTTTTATTCTCCGAATTAAAATGTTTGACTTTCTTGTGATCCCCAAATTCCCAATTCTTCTAACCCTAAATTGCAAAATGGTGGACTCAAATCTAATTCCAGCTAATTGATCGCGAATCTCTATTCTTAGGTCTGTTTTCTATCGATTTCCATTCTCTAATTTTACTCTTGTATTGTTTAATTTACCTTAATTTCAATTTTGTTAATATTTGAGCTCAAATTTACCTGATTTTTGACATCAAATTAAATCAATCAAAATTTAATTTAATATCCGTAGTTTCAGCTCATTTCTTTTTAATTCTGTATGTGAGGTATTACGATTCACGATGAGTCGATAAGCTTATTATGAGACCGTCTCGTATCTAAATGACTGGTTTTTGTGAGTTGTGACCATTGCTTAATACTGGGATTGTTTGAGCTTAGTTATTTTGAGCTTATTTCTTTTTAATTTTTATAGTCGGCCACCCGATTAACTACCCATTTTGTGGAAGGTATCATGACAGCAAGCTTATTATAGACCGTCTCATATAAGAATTAGTGTTTTATGTGACCGTCACTTAGTACTGAAATTGTTTTATGTACCTCAGTTACTCCCACCGTCTCAGTCGTTTATTTAACTTTGTATAAGTAGTTGACTGAGACGAAGAGAGTCATGAGCTAATGGAAAAAGGTAACCAACAAAGCAGAATTTGATCTTTCGATCAAAATTACTCGTCTTCATACAATTCAGTGATAACCCAGATGACAAAATCTATGACAATAATCGATAATGTATAGAAAATTAGAAAGTTAAGTAAGTTGCTTACATTTATGAGCTAACTTATCAGCATAGCACCCTAAATGATTGCTGTTTAATTATCTGTTTATTGACGGTCTTTTGTTTTTGTGTGGCCACTTGCCATCAGGTAATAGAGGATGGCGTCTTCTGACTGTAAAAAGATTTACAGGATTGAGAATTTAGACCGGATTTCAGAGTTGCCGGAGCCTATTATCCTTAACATATTATCTCATCTTCCTTCAGCAGATGCTGCTCGAGCTTCCATCTTATCCAAGGCCTGGAAAAGCTATTGCGGTTTATACCCCATTCTTTATTTTGATCAGAAATTATTTGCATTGGGATCCCTGGTTTCTGGTAAAAAAGGCAGCGGAGGGCGTAATGTTAATCAAATAAGGGATATTTTTTTGGATTATGTGGATTGTCAGTTGTCTAATGCCATGCAACTAGTTTCACCTATTCGAAAAATAGCATTGACCGTGGCCATTAATGATTCCATGTACTTTTCTCGTATCAATAAGTGGATGGAGTTGGTGCGACAAACTAATGTTGAAAACCTGAGCATTGTTGTGCAAATGGTCGACGACATTTGGGATGATGACATTGATTTTACTTCTGGTTTATATGAATTTCCGCTTTCAGTGTTGGCTTCAAAAGGCTTGCGCTCAGTTAATGTTCAAGGGTGCAAGTTGGGTTGTGACACATTTGTTGCTGACCCCATCAATAAATTTTTCTCTCTGCAGCAGTTGTGCCTGTCACGTGTTTTTCTGGATGAGGATGCGTTTGATAACCTGAGCAGGTTTTGTCAGGGGATTGAAACTCTAGTCCTTGAGAACTGTCCCGTTGAGATTGAATTTCTAAAGCTCTCGAAATTTCCTAAGCTTAAAAAGGTTGTTATTGAACTGCAGGTTTGCGAGCTCGATTATGTTGACATTGTAGGCACCAATCTTGAATGCATCAAATGTGATGCTGAAACTGAACTTCATATAAGCCCTGCTGCTTGCGCTGGTATTAGAGAACTCACCTTTGAGTGGTGCACCATTAACCAGCCTAACCTGTTTGAAGACATTACCGCTACATTTCCACTTCTTGAAGAAGGAGATTTTTATATTCATGATACTGATACATTAAAAGCAGCTAATAATGTTCTCAGGAAGTTAAAGTTCTATAGTTATGGTCCAGTTAGTGTGAAGGAGGTACATGTTGACTGTCCCAGGTTAACGTTGCTTGATTGTTGGACTAAAGGTCTGACAGACTTATACGTTGATTGTCCGAAACTGAGGGTGTTCAACTATCGTGGTACTACAGTTCCCAACCGTATTTTCTGTAGTTCAATGGTTAATCTAGAGCAGACCAGGTGTAACATTACTTTGCATGAGGCTTGTGACACATTGTGGTTAGTCAACTTTAGAGCATTCCTCATACTCGTTATGGGAAATGCAACCAGTGTTTTCCTGACCTTTATGTTGCCGATGGTGGGTACCCTTTTTCTGTAAGTCCTTTCATTTTCTTGCTTGTATAATTTTTTTATGGAGTTCATTTGGGTTTTGCTAGGCGACATTCGAACCTGAACAAGTAGAGGCAGTTGAAGTTTCCCCACTATACAATGTTTACTTATCCCTTGCTCTTTCTGATGAAATCATGCAAGATAATATAGCTGCTCTTGTTGATTGCCTGCTCTGGGTCATTCGTCCGACCACTTTGGGTGTTTATTGTCGAGCTTATTATCTCGTTAAGGTACTTCATCCCGTACCAACTTGAGATGTACTTCGATTCACATGAAACTAAGGGTTGCAAGTTGCAACAGCCATCCACCACATAGCTACAAGTCTACAACCATGTGCATGTTTTCTCACAGTCTGCCCTGCTAGCCCCCAACCTAAATTCACCAACTCTTATCATTTATTTTTTGCTCGCTTCTTACGTGAAAACAAATTGTTCTCCTGCATCATTGGTATGAAATTGATAAATAGCTGAATTGACAAGAAACTATAGTCCTTTCATTAATTTCTGATCAATTTCAAGTTTTCAACCTAACAACTTCATTGAAATATGTTATCAGTAAGGTTAATTTAGATATGTTACTGTAAACACTTTGTCATGTATGTGACCCGTATATAACTTGGTATTTATATGTTGTACTCCGATTCTGTATATACAGTTACGGCTGTTTTGCTTATACGGAGTATAAGAAAAGACAATGAGTTGTGTCCAAATTCAGCAGTTCAGTTGAGTCTTACTTCTATGAGCTAAGTTTTGTTAGATTGTTTGATTAGTTAACCCGATTTAACCCGTTTCAGTTATTCACTTCAGTTAGCGACTCTTAGTCCCAAGAGAATAATGTGATGGTTATTTGCTTTTGTGTTTGCAGTACTTGTGCGACAATTTGTTAATGAAACAAGAAGACAACACTTGTGGCGAGCAACCAACTTATCCGTGTTGGATGCATCAGTTAGCAGATTTTCATGTTGAGTGCCCGTGGAATGCTCAGATTACAAAGAAGAATTTAGCCGAGTTACCCGAACACTGTGTACACCTCACTTACGAAGTTCATTTCAAGTTTAGATGGTTTTTGAAACAAGAGGGAACGTAGTAGCTACAGTTTCTTTTCATACGGAAAAGACCATCGTACAAGAGAATCGTTGAGTTTAGCAAAGCAACATGATTCTGACATGGTTCAAATTTAGAGTGATATGCACTGAAGTTTAATAAAGTTTACTTGCAAATTGCAATTTAATACTGTATATATTGAAGACTGTGAGTTAAATTTTTATTTAATTTAAAGTGATCTTCTTTAATAATAAAAAAAACACAAATTCTCAGGTGAGAGGGGCACTATCCGTCTTCAATATGCTAGTGACACTATTCATGGGGTGCTCCGTGCCTGTCTTTAATGAGAATTTGTGTTTTTCAAAGCGTCTTGCTTGTGACGGGCGCTATCCGTCACAAGCTCAAGACGGATAGTGCCCCTCTTACAATATGTTAGTGGCACTATCCATGGAGCGCTACCTTTCCCCGCACTTGCCCTCCCACTTGTCTTATTGTGAGAGGGCACTATCCGTCCTCTGTAAAAAAAAAAAAAAAAAGGTACATTATAAGATTCTATGTGAATTAATAAAGTAACACTATTCCTAAAGAATCTTGTACTTTGTTTTGTCATTCAAGTTTTTCATGCTTTCCCAATTCAAACTCAAAATCACAGATGTTGAACTTCTGATTTATTGAGCACCAACCTCATCTCATCTCCAGGTATGTCATCTCCTATTTTGTTATTACGGTTTTTCTAACGTATACCCTAATGGCATAAGATAAGAAGTTAATTAGAGAAAGATTTTTAAGAATATATCTCAAATCATTTTGGGTCTAAGGCTCTAAAGATAAGAACCTCATCTCATCTCCAGGTATGTCATCTCCTATTTTGTCATCTCCTATTGATGCTCAAATGTACCTGATTGTTGACTAAAATCAAATTAAACTTTATTTAGAATGTGTGATAGAGTACTTGGTAGTTGGTACTATTAATTAGAGTAATTTGATTAGTATGCACTTGATCTTGGAACTATTCTACCAAGTTTTCGAGTGACTTCGTCATTTGCTTACCTTTGTTTAATATTCCCTCCATTGATTTTCTGTCCGGATTCTCTCCATTTCCTCAAAAGAAATGGAGAGGCAAGTTCCTATCAATGGTCCGGATCGCATTTTAACATCTAACGTTTCTAAATTTACGTATAAAAATAAAGGAAAAATAGGGGTGAATTGGAAATTATTATTTAAAGAGATCGTGAGAGGAAATAGAGAGAAAGGAAATGGAGAGGATCCATTTCCGTTGATTTTGTTCGGTGAATTCCATACGTTTTTGTTACAAAATTTAGAAAGTATTTACACTATAAATCATTCATTCTTATCATTTTATTAGTGTTTCTTAAAGCCACCCAAAATAAAATGTAGGACGATATAAATGGGATGGAGGGAGTATTCATGAACTTATATCGTTTGTGGGATAATCGACAAAGACTTGTATTTTCTATTAAGCTGTAAAATAGGGTTGTGCAGGGGTTGGAGAGGATGGCATCTCCTGAAAGTAAAGATATTAATGGGATTGGGAATTTGGATTGGTTTTCACAATTACCGGAATCTATGATCCTTAACATATTATCTCGTCTTCCTTTAGAAGATTCTGCTCGAGCATCCATCTTATCTAAGACCTGGAAAAACTTTTGCAGCTTATACCCCATTCTTTATTTCGATCATGACTTATTTGCATTGCAATCCCTTGTTTCTGCTAATGAAGGCGGTGAAGAGCCTGATATTAATCAAATAAGGGATATGTTTATGGATAGTGTGGATTATGAGTTATCTAGAGCCAGGCAACGGGATTCACCTATTCGAAAATTAGCATTGTCAGTGGCCATTAATGATTCCATTTACTTCTCCCGTGTCGATCAATGGATGGAATTGGTGGAACAAATTAATGTTGAAGACTTGTGTGTCACTGTGCAAACGGTGGACTTCGTGTGGGATGATGGCATCTACAGGTCATCTGTAGTATATGAGTTTCCGCTCTCTGTGTTGGCTTCAAAAGGCTTGCTTTCAGCTTATGTTCGAGGGTGTAAGTTGAGATGTCAGACAATGGTAGGTGACCCCATCAATGACTTTTTCTCTCTGCAGCGGTTGTGCTTGTCGCATGTTTTTATGGATGAGCATGTGTTAGAGAACCTGATAAGGCATTGTCAAGGGATTGAAACTCTAGTCTTTGATAACTGCTCAATTGAGATTAAATTTCTTAAGCTCTCGAAGTTTCCTAAGCTCAAAAAGGCTGTCATCAACCTTCTGGCTGGCAAGCTTGATAATGTCAACGTTGTAGACACTAATCTTGAATGCTTCAGATGTGCTGAAACTGAACTTGATATCAGCCCTGATGCTTGTGCTAGTATTAGAGAGCTGGCCTTGGATTGGTGCATCATTAACCAGCCTTACCTGTTTAAAGACCTTACCGTTACATTTCCAGTTCTTGAAGAAGCGGATTTCTATATAGACAATACAGATACATTCAAAGCAGCTAATAATGTTCTCAGGAAGTTAACGTTTTATAGTTATGGCTCAGTTTGTGTGAAGGAGGTTTATATTGATTGTCCCAGTTTAAAGTTGCTTGATTTTTCGACTCAAGATCTGACAGAATTATATGTTGATTGTCCGAAAATGAGGGTGTTCACCTATAGCGGTAATACAGTTCCTGATCATGTTTTCTGTAGTTCAATGGCGAATCTAGTGGAGAGCTGCTGTAATATTACTATGCATGAGGCTTATGACACATTGTGGTTAGTTAATTGAGAGCCTTCCTTATACTCGTAATTGGAAATGCAACCGATGTTAAACTGATCTTTTCATTGCCAATGGTGAGTACCCTTTTTTCTCTAGGTTCTTTCATTTTCTCTTTTTATATAAATGGTTTATGGAGTTCGTTTGGTTTGTTTAGGCAACATTCGAACCCGAGAAAGTAGAAGCAATTGAAGTTTCCTCGCGATACAATGTTCACTTAAGCCTCTTTCTTCCCGGCAACATGCAAAATATAGCTGCTCTTATGGATGGCCTGCTCTGGATCATTCGCCCAACCACCTTGACCGTCTGTTCTCAAACACATGTCGTAAAGGTAATTATAATTTACTTGCTGCTATATTCACGGATTCCTCTCATTTATAGTTTGCTGCTCAAACCTGTAAACTAATTGCTCTGTTCCATCAAAGAAGTATGTTACCCCGCTTTATCAGTAAAATTCAATTCAATTCAGTTCGGATATTGTGTTTGCACTTTGCAGTACTTGTGTGAAAACTTGTTTAAGAAACAAGAGGACAACTTTTGTGACGAACAACTGACTCTTCCGTGCTGGATGCATCAATTAGAAGATTTCCATGTTGAGTGCCCGTTGAATGTTCCGGTTACAAAGAAGAATTTAGCCGTTGTTCTAGAGCAATGTCAAGCCCTTGCCACGAAACAAGTTCGTTTCATTTTTCACTGGCATTATAATCGATAGGGAATGGAGCAATTGCAATTTTCTTTCAAATCATTGTTATGTTGGAACTTAGGAAGGGAATTTGTTTCCTCCGGCTCCCCTCCCTTTCTTTCCTCCGGGGGATTTGGACCGCACCCCGACACATAAATGCAAAGTTGCTAACCTCGTTGAAATTCCCGTTGTACGGCGTATTAGACTCGTCGGACGTGAGGATTTTATCACATATATATGCAAGAATGTAATATAGTAATTTTAATTATTTGTTTTAAAATTCGAGTTTTTAGAACAATTAGAACACACCCGTGACATATTTACATTGGAAATGAATCGACGAAATAAATCGATGGCAATTATAAAATAGTTGAACTACATCTAAAATCCAATACACTAATGTCAAACTTAAAATTGGTCAAATATAATAAACTGGTCAATTTTAAACTTGAAATTGGTCAAATATAATAAACTGGTCAAAAGTAGAATACTCATACGGAGTAGATGAGAACAAAAGCAAAATGCGGTTAGATTAGGAAAGACCTTACCTACTCTAAAAATGCATTTGATATGTTATTTATTCCGTTTTAATCTTAAGACGGATTTATTGTGACAGAATATTTTACCCCCTTCACCACCTCACTCCAATTGCTACTGTTTCTAAAATTGCAACAGCCATTTCTCAACTGTCAGGTTTGTTCCTCCTTTTCTCTTAATATTCTAATTAATCTTCAGCTTTTGTTATAATTTCTGCTTAAATAATTATTTAATTTCATCATGTAATTAGTGGAGAATCAAATTAATGCTGAAAAATTCAATATTTCCATTAAAATCAGTAGAAATTATGAAAATCAAAGATAATCCCAACTTGGAAAATGTAGAAATTGTTCAACTTAGAAACCCTAAAGTTATCATCTTTTGATTCTGGAATTTTGATTGTTTTTGAGTTCATGGGTTGTTTTTGTTTGTTGGGTGGAAAATAGAGGTAGACCTGGCAAAATGGGTCATCGGGTCGGGTTCCGGTTGTTTTGGGTTCAGGTCATTTTCGAGTCAGCTATTATCGAGCTATTCATGGATAATAATTAGTTTGCTGCAATAAACATTCGGGCCAGGTTATAGTTGATCGGGTCAATTTGGGTTCCGGGTCAAGCTTGGGTTTTGAGTTCGGGTGTCTGGTCGAGTCGGTTTTGCCAGGTCTAAGGTTTAGCTTAAAACCGTCTTAAGTAAGAATTATTGTATTAATAATGCCACTAGTCAAGGAAACCTCTTCCATGATAGTCTCAGAATAGAACGAGACTAAAACCGTTAAGACCCTGTTCTTTTGGGCTTAATTTGAGTTCGGCTTAGCTCAGTTCTGTAAAAGCTTTACTAATTTAAGTTCAACCCAACACAGAGTCAACTTAAAAATTATACTGTAGTAATTTAGTTCAGTTTCATTTTGGTCTAAAAGAACATGGCCTTAATTGTATCATGTGTGAAACTGTTTTAACACGCAGCAGGGACCAATGTTAAGTTAATACAGGAAGAAGTATCATTTTAGGGTTTGTCGAGAAAATTCGCTTGCAGAGTTTTTATCTCAACCTTGGGCCAGCTTATGGCTGTTTGATGTTTTATGTTTTGAGATGTTAAATAAGATTGTGCAAAGGTTATGTTTATTGACACTTTTTTTCTGGCCATTTCTGATCAACTTAGAGAGGATGGCGTCTCCTGACAGTAAAGAAATTTATGGGATTGAGAATTTGGATCGTATTTCACAATTACCAGAGTCTATAATCCTCAGCATATTATCTTGCCTTCCCTTAGAAGATTCTGCCCGAGCATCCATCTTATCTAAGACCTAGAAAAACTTTTGCAGCTTGAACCCCATTCTTTATTTCGATCAAAACTTATTTGCATTGCAATCCCTTGTTTCTGCTAATGAAAGCGGCGGAGAGCCTGATATTAATCAAATAAGAGATATGTTTATGGACCGTGTTGATTATCAGTTGTCTGGTGCAATGCAACTAGATTCACCTATTCGAAAATTAGCATTGACAGTGGCCATTAATGATGTCATGTACTTCTCCCGTATCGATAAATGGATGGAGTTGGTCAGACAAATTAGGGTTGAAGACTTGTGTATTACTATGCAAACGATGGACATCATGTGGGAAAAGAGCGTTTCTAGATCATCTGTAGCATATGAGTTTCCGCTATCAGTGTTGGCTTCAAAAGGCTTGCGTTCAGCTTATGTTCGAGGGTGCAAGTTAGGTTGTAGGACATTGGTAGGTGACCCCATCAACAAGTTTTTTTCTCTGCAGCGGTTGTTCTTGTCGCATGTTCTTATGGATGATCATGTGTTAGAGAACCTGATAGGGTGCTGTCAAGGGATTGAATATCTAGTCCTTTATAATTGCTCTGTTGAGATTAAGTTTCCGATCTCGTTTTCTGCAGTTCAATGGCTAATCTAGAGGAGAGCCACTGTCATATAACTATGTATGAGGTTTATGACACACTGTGGTTAGTTAAGTTGAGAGCATTCCTTATACTCGTAATTGGAAATGCAACCGATGTTAAACTGACTTTGAGATTGCTAGTGGTGAGTACTCTCTTTTCTCTAGGCTCTTTCATTTTCTTGCTTGTAAATAGTTCAATGGAGTTCACTTGGTTTTGCTAGCCGACATTTGAACCTGAGCAAGTAGAAGCAATTAAAGTTTCCCTGCGATATAATGTTCACTTAAGCCTTGTTCTTTACGGCAATGACGCCCAAAATGTAGCTGCTCTTCTGGAACGCCTGCTTTGGATCATTCGCCCAACCACCTTGACCATCAATTGGCCAACGTATAATGTCATGAAGGTAATTATAATTTGATGGCTGTTATATTCACGGAATCGTCTCATTTATAATTTGCTTGCTGCTGAAACATGAAAACTAATTGTGATTACACTTTGCAGTACTTGTGTGAAAATTTGTTTAAGAAACAAGACGACAATAATATTTGTGATGATGATCAACTGATGACTCTTCCGTGCTGGATGCATCAACTAGAAGATTTCCACGTTGAGTGCCCGTTGAATTTTCCGGTTACAAAGAAGAATTTAGCCGTTGTTCTAGAGCAATGTCAAGCCCTTGCCACGAAAAAAGTTCGTTTCATTTTTCACTGGTGTTATAATCAATAGGGAATGGAGCGGAGCGATTGCAATGTTGGAAGGATTTTAATTTAAATGGATGGGAGGAAAAATATTTCGATCTTTTCCTCCATTTTCCTTATTTGTCCATCATTTGCGGTTATTTTGTAAGGATTTTAATCTCGAACGATGCCATTTGATATTGTAGTTTCTTCATCAACTAACAGATGCTTCCGGATGAGTTTTCAACCATCACTAATTTTTTTATAAGAGATGATTTCATGATAAGCTTCCATTTTTATTGAACTCTTTCGTTTTCTTTTTCAAATTTTTGTTTACAAACTCGAGATTCAAATTTCTTGTTTTGTTAGCAAATACGTTTGAAAAATGAAGGGGGCGGAAATTAGAGTATCCATCATAGAAATGATTTAAGAGAGAAAATCAGTTTTCAATTCTTCTTTGGCTCTTGTTCGCTCCTCGAAATCTATCCCGAGGTGCTGAATGTTCGACCTTCCCGCCTTCCTTTTACTGTCAGGAGACACCATCCTCTTTAACTTGATCAAAAGTGGCCACTACAAAAAGAAATGTCAACAAACATAACCCCAACAGAAGAATCTAACAGCCAGAATCTAACGCTAATAAGTTAGCTAGCCCAAATTTAAGGAAAAAACCGTCACAAATGAGATTTTGTGATTCAAGAAACATCTAAACGTAAAATCCACTTTCGGCAAAGACGAGAAACAAGTCTTTGCCAGTTTTCATCCAAGTAATATCAGTCCATCATAAACCGTAAGAGCATGGAAACGTCAAAATACAGCCAAGTAATATCAGTCCAAAAGAACACGGCCTAACGGTTTTAATCCCGTTTAATCCCGAAACCATCATGGGGGAGGTTTCCATCACCATTGGCATAATTAATTAACAACCCATGAACTGAAAGCAATCAAAATTGCAGAAACTCAAAAACTCAGAGCCCATAGAATCATAGATCAAATAAAAGATGACAACTTTAGGGTTTCTAAACAATTTCTACATTTCCTAAGTTGGGGTTATCTTTGATTTTCATAATTTCAACTTAATTTGATGAAAAGATTGAATTTTGCTGCATTAATTTGATTCTCCACTAATTACATGATGAAATTAATCATTAATTAAGCAGAAATTATAACAAAAGCTGAAGATTAATTATAATATTAAGAGAGAAGAGGAGGGACAAACCTGAGAGTTGAGAAACAGTACCAACCGGAAGAGTGAGGTGGTGAAGGAGTGAAGGACTGACTGAAGGTGTAAATGATCAGTTCGTCTCTTTTAAGACGGGTTTAATTTAAGGGACGGGAAAAATGGGATAATTTGAAAATAGAAAGTGACCATTTAAATGAAAGCTTGTAATTAAGGTTTTATTAGGAAATGTTCAGATTATCGTAAAATGGTTCATGTTGTGAGACGTAATATAATATAATGTAAAGAATATGTTAAGTCGCATAATAAAATGAATGTTTAGAATACGTAATGACAGACATCTTCTAGTGACCCTTTTAAATGAGTTTAGGTGAGAGTGACTACACCCGGCAAAATTGACTTGATCTGAATAACTTCACTTGATCCCAAATGACTAAATGAGGACTTGAATATGACTCGAAACCCGAACTTATTCAAAGCACCCGAATGTTGTTATCGGAAATTGAGTGTTATTTTCAAATAAATTGAAAACAACCAACCCGAAAATGAAAAAAATATTTCAATGTTTCTTGAATTCGTAGTCGAGAATGATCATAATAGTCCAATATCTTTTAACGGAATAAACTTTGACGGATGGGAATTTCCGAGTCAAATTCCAAATCACAAATAATTAATAAAGCGTCTTACTTGTGAAAGAGTACAATTATACAAGTGTACAAGATAAAAGTCCAAATTAAATTCACCCAACTGTAAAAATAAAAATTCACCTAACACCTCCTTCCTCCCTTCTCCGATCAGTATATAGACTATACATCAGATGTAGTACAACTGATTGTGTACTTTTTGAGTTTTATTATAAAGTTTTTGAGTTT
>JAOWBH010077369.1:0-23637 GCA_028566215.1 Silene coronaria | reverse complement strand
TGCTTTATTTTCCCCTCACAAAATAAAGCAAGTGTAAACAATTCATTGGGACGGAGGGAGTACAAGATAAATATAATCTACGTGATATATAGTTACAATTCTTGGTATAAAAAGAGTTACATGCGCGATTTTTGTATTAACGTGATATGGTTATAAGTTATAACTTATATAGCTACTCGTATATAGTGTACTATTAATTCTGAATTATACGTAATTACGTATGTTTTTATGGTTAATTTTGCGATAAATTTACATTTTTAATCGATTCGCAAAAAATATGTTTTTGCTAAATTACCTACTCCATATTTATTTTAACCTTCTATTATTTTAGTAGATCAAAACTCAAAAGTGAAGTAGTTCCAACATAACAAATTTGAAAGGAAGGTAATTAAAACCCTAATTATTATTATTATTATTATTATTATTATTATTATTATTATTATTATTATTATTATTATTGTTGTTGTTGTAACACTAATTCTTGAATGAGACAATCTCAACGTAAGAATTTGAAGTTCTTCGTAGCTTTTAGTATGTCGTATATTTAGTCTCACAATATTGTAATGTAAAACGGTCTCTTATAGAGTTTGTTATAGTCGAAAAAATAATAAGGAATAATAAAATAAAATCAATATTAAAACTCGTAACAGTAAATATAAGTGACCGACTAAAAAAGCAAATTTACAAATAAAAGTATAGCAGCAAAATTTCAAAAAGCAAAATAACAGAAGATAGTATGACTGTGATCGATCTAAGATAGAACACTTTACATGTCGAAGATGTGGCATATTCACTTTCCAGACAATCAGAACATTTAATTAAATATTCCGTGCGACCGTTGTGTGTTACAATCGACAAAAAGTAATCATTTTTTCGATAAACAACAAATATTTAATATTAATATAAGCTTACTTTTATCGTAAAATGATTAATTTTTTACCGTAAAATAATCACATTTATATAATCGTACCATACAATGGTCTCGTAATATAATTATTTGAGTTAATTAACTAGTCATACAAACACCTGAGATTTTTACGGCTTATTTTATTCGTAGGTCAAAAAAGAAAGTAATAAGCATAATAAAAAGTAACATGCACACGTTCATAGTTATCCAAACTACCATCATGACGTCGATTACTACGTCAGAGCCTTAATTCCAAAATGATTTCGATAATTAACTTGTTACGTCGAAATGATATTATAGAGACTTGGAATAAGTGTATAATAAAGTGTTTAATTGATAATCACATAACCCTTATTTTTTAGGGTATGTCACTATTTGTTTGCAGGAGTAGCAGTACATATAAGCTTAGAAGAAACGCAAATTCTTACTTAAGACCATCTTAAGGTAAAACGACCCTCACAATCTGTTTAAATAAAATGAGTAATGTGATGAGATACGTCTTGAGTTAAGACAGTCTTAATTAAGACCAAATGTAAAAGAAACTATGTATTTTTGTACCCTACACACCAAAAGAAAAAATGGTGTATAGGGTATGGAAAATAATTAGTAAAGAGCAAAAATAACAGCATACAACGAGTCGTTGTTTTATTTTTGGCCATGTTTGTTCTATTATCACTTCGCTGCAAACAAATAGCGAGTAGTAGATAATGTTATAACAGGAAAATGAGATAGCATCATCTGATATATTTACCATATATGCATGGTAATTAATATGGTATGGCATGGTCTAGTGCAATAATGTTGGTGGCTGATCGGCGTGATGCTGGGAGTCCGGTCCTCCAGGAGAAACACGCTCGGACCCAATTCCGGCTTGGACCCATATCGGTGGATGTCGTTGAAACTTGATCACTTCATGGAAGCCAAGGTCATGCAAGATTTGGTTGCTATTAATATTAGTAACTTTGTTGTTATGAAGTATACGTGCATGGCTTCCTAAGAAGAAAAAGGATGAAAATATTATTATTATTAGGAAAGTAAATGAAAGTAACTTTGCATGAGAAATAACAAATGTAGCCATGGATTTTGTTGAGATTTTTTTTTTTTTTTTGTGAAGAAAATTAGATGAGATTGTGATAGGTGAAGAACTTGATCAAATGTTCGAGGTTTATATAGGGTTTTAAAGCAAAAGAAATTAAAGTTGTTTGTTAATTTAGAAATATTTTAAAGACATATGGCTTGTCTTGTAATGTCGCTTTAATTTGATTTTGAACGTGTGCCCTAACGGTATACATTAGTAAACTCTCTTGTTATATCATCTTTATTGGATTTTAAATGTGCGTCCTAATGGTATACATTAGTAAACTGTCTTGTTATATCGCCTTTATTGGATTTTGAACGTGTGTCCTAACAGTATACATTAATAAAGTTGTCTTGTTATATCGCTTTTATTGGATTTTGAACGTGTGCCCTAATAGTATACATTAATAAACTTGTTTGTTAATTTAGAATTATTTTGAAGACATATTGTCTTGTTATTATATCGCCTTTATTGGATTTTGAACGTGTATGTGCTCTAACAGTATACATTAATAAACTGAATATGGAAAGATTTATAAGATACTCTCATGATAAATTCAAGTATAAACATATTTTTACATGTTCGTAATTAATGATAATTTCTTTTGAATCTTTCATATTCAATTTATTTTTTGATAAAATATAAGTATAATATTCAACTTATTAATGTACGTCTTAGGGTACATGTTCAAAAAACCGGATTTATACAATATAATTACGTTTACTAACATGTGTCTTTAATTAGAGCACACATTAACAACCTAATTTATAGAAATGTTTACAAGGTTATTTCATTAAACCGTTATAGTATAAATATTAGTTTGTACGTCAATTTTTGATCTTTTCCTAATTAACCACTTATCGTGTGTTTTTAGGGCACGAATTTAAAAAACTGTGTTGATAAACATCATTAAATAAGACTAATTCTGAAAATCAAGGGTATATATGTAGTAGATTAAATTAATGTATTACGAGTAACAAAATTACTCCCTCTGTCCCGGTCATTTGTTGTTCTATTCTATTTTGAGTGTCTAGTCAATTGTTGACTTGTTGTCCACTTCTCCTTTCTATTTTAGGGTTGCATTTGATGAATAATTCGATCCTTTATACCTAATTTGATCCACTTGTAATCTTATAATTAATGCCTCCTCTTTCCTTGGTTTTTGTGGCAAATCATAAAGGATAACAATTGACCGGGACGAATGGAGTAGTAGTTATGGCGGCAGGTTTTATTTAACAGAAAATGAACCGACTAAAAAGCAAGAAATAGAGTATGGTGTCATATTAAAATGTCGGGGTTTATTTCTAAATTTGCAGAACATGTAACCATGAGTAATGCTTAATTAGTTCATATACATGCATGCATGTTATTAGATCTTGTATTATTAGTTATCACATGGCACTTGGTGGAAGACAATTTATCAAGTTAACTTATCAAAAAAAACAATGGAATTAGATAATAATTAAATAAAAGCACATCAAAAGTTATGTTTCGGTGCTAAAGTTTCTACTCCTTCCATCTCGGTTATTTGTTGTCCTATTTAATTTTTGGATATCTTAGTCAATTGTTATCCTTTCTATTTTAAGATTGCATCCTTCCATATATAAAAGAGGAGTTTTTTAAACTCTTTTCATTATTTCCTTAAATTTAGGAATCCAAAAACTATTTCTCACCCCTACCCCTACCCCCACCACTTAAAAGAGACCAACAATTTCTTTCATTTTATTTTCTATTTCTCACCTACAAACTATGGTCTAAAGTTTGGATATACAATATTTTTTACATGGTCTTATTATAATTTTTATTATCTCCATATATAAAGTTACAAAATGTAAAGTAATATACTCCGTACTTTTAAGATCACAAAATTACTCGTTTAACGAAAATATTTATTACTTAACCAGCGCGAGACCCTCGTGATAGTCGTTCGAAGTGGCGACTAATAGATTGATCTGATTAGTTTAATTACGTTAATGATGAAAACCGTATATGTCCTCATAAAGAAAAACGTTAATTTAATTATAACTACGTCAAATTTCCAGTTATAGACATATTTATATTGTCACGGCATTCACATTTAATAACGCTCATTTATATGATCATGTATCCCACACCGTCTTATTACGGCCCGTGCAATTTTTTACACGAGATTAAAACTAGTTTGATGAACAATTCGAACTTTCACGTCCGATTTGGTCCACTTGTCATCTTATAATTGACTCCCTTCTCATTGGTCTTGTGCCAAAACTAAAGTAACATATTTGATAATCAATTTAGTTTATCCATATCGATTGCACCATTTCTCATAAATTAAACCAGTAGAATCCATCAAAACGATGTACAGAGTATTATCAAATAACCTATATAAAAGGGTGATATCGAATCATACCTAGCGCTATTACATTCTTATCCTAAATTCAAATTAGAAAACAACAAGATAATGTTTTAAAGAATAACAAGGTAATGCTTCATCAAAGTTTAAATCTACCCCACCTAGATAAAAAGTAGAATTTTTTTGAGGAAATATCAATTTGATCAAGTGGTATAAAATTACCCATGAATTAATCAAAATTTATGAATGTGCATCATAATATTAGTTGACCAAGTTATTATGAAAAAATGCGGCTAGCCGCCAATGCCAAATGTAGTTCATGCTACTTTTGACAGTCCTACTTGCCCTACTTGTAATTCTTATTTGTGACGGATGATATCCGTCACAAATAAGAGACGGATACCATATTCTCTCACAAAATACCCATGTAGGGTGAGTGGAGAAGCACATGGGGGGTCTCACCCTTATCCCCTCTACCCATTTCCTCTCACAAACTACCCGTCACAAGATCCGATCCGTCACAAACAAGACTAATTGCCTACTTTGTGTTGATCTAAGTGAACAAAATTAATTTGGCCACAAGCATGAAACAAAATTAAGTTCTAGCATTTTTCTATTTTATTTCCCGAAATGGATGCGTAAAATGAGTATAATTTTCTTATAAAAAAGAAAAAAATGTAAGTTCTAACAATTACTATAAACTATATTTTGAAGACTGAAAATTGAGCGGCTCGATTGACTAGTCCGAAATAATTGATTGTTTTAGGGTTGAAATTTGCCCGGCCTGATCTAGGATTAAGGATAAATCAAAAATATTATTTTTATATTATATTTTAAATAGCAAATAAAAAATTAATTATTTTAATATTTTAGATTTAAAAATTAATTTTAAAACCAATTTTATGTAATGTATAGTATTTAACAATAAATAATTATTAAAAAAAATATTTTATAAATGCTTTAATATATGTAAGATAATAATGAAGATATAATTATATTATTTATTATGATTGAATTTAAAAAGTATGTTTTTCAGATTAAAATGGCAAATAGATAAAGTTAAAACAATTTTTCAGCCCGTTTTCTAACTTTAATTATCTGACCCGAGATCTGTATGACCTAACCTAGATCTACCCGATCTAATAAATATAAATTGTTAAATATTAAATATAATAAATATAGATTGTAGAATCAATTAATTAGTTGGAAGGTATTGTATAGTAATATTCACTTAGACGGGAAAACATAGACAGAAAAAAAAAAAAAGTTGTTAATAGTTTAGTATATAGGGGATTGAGAATAAACATTTAATGGAGAATAATAAAGTATATGGTTTGACTGAGAATTAGTTAAGCTATTAAATTAGAGTTTTATAATGATAATAAATCCACTTTCTCAAATCCGTAAAGCCAAGTCCAATTGTAAGTATACTAGTGTAGATCCCGCGCTACAGCGCGGTCTTTATAGATAGAAATGTTAGCGCCTTTAATTTGACAATTTAATGATATTTAACTCAATTTTGAAATGTGACAAAACAATAATTTATGGGATGATTGTGTCCAATACTTACAATAAATATTTATGGTATAAAATTAATTATGAGGCAAATATTGTCAATATTAAATATAGTAAATATAGATTGTAGTCAATTAATCAGGAGGAAGGTATTGTATAGTAATATTCACTTAGACGGGAAAACATAGGCGGAAAAAAAGGAGTTGTTAATATTTTAGTATACAGGGGATTGAGAATAAACATTTAATGGAGAATAATAAAGTATATGATGATTCTAGGCTTCTAGCTACAGGGTTATAATGAACTTTAGATACCATCGAGGATCCAACTTTATTCGAAAATAAATTAAATACTCAACCAAATATTAAAATAATCTAACTCACCTGGCCTGACTGCCTGAGTCACCTCAATATATTCCCACACTCAAATACTTCCTCTTATCTACTATATTCTTTCTTTTTGGGGAGGGCACAAGGATTAAGAGATGGAGTATTATATTATGGGTGTGGTTTGGTGATTGGAGAGAGGTATGAATAATTAGGATTAAATATTAATAAATGGTTTGAGTGGGGTTTGGTAATTGGAGAGAGGTAGTAATAATTAGGATTAAATATTAATAATAAAAGAGATTGTGGGGTTTGGTAATTGGAGAGAGGTAAGAGTAGAATATTAATAAAAACTTACCAAAATAAGAAAGGGGAAGAAAATCTGAATAATCCGTTTTAGGAAATAGGGAAGAAAATAGCGGATAGGAGGAAGTAGATAATAAATATGTGGTGACACGTGGCAAACAGTGAATGAGCTGATGTGTCGCTTCAAGAGAGGCTCAAGAAGCCTTTTAATGTTATTATATAAATATAAATTGGCATAAAAAATTACCATAAAACTAGTATCCCGTGCATTGCACGTGAACCAAAACTAAGTTATAACTAATCAAACTATTTTCTTTTATTTTTTGGCATAAAAATGGGACACAACTTAAAAAGCCAAATAGCTGAGCGGTAATTAGAGTGATTATTAATGACACAGTTTAATTTGCAGAAAAAATAAAATGGAAAATGTATATCGTTTTCGAAAATCAGACATTAATATTGTTGGCCCATGCAAAATTGACTTTGTAAGTCTACGTTAGACTATCCAATCAATAATCCTATCTATCTTTTCATCTTTTCATGAATACAGAATACCCATTTCCTTAATTCATACAAAAACAATTTTAATATTATCTGATGAACTTACTAAACTTTGGTTCATCAGTCACATGCATTGTTGTTGTGTTTTTTAATGTTTGGATTTTGCAGTTTGCAGTTTCTACTAATGTTGATTTCAGTTGTGGACTTACAGATTTTCTTGAAAGTATGTTTAAATACACCTTCCGTCTCAATTGTTTCTTTTTTATAAAGAATATTTTAATCAAAGATAAATAAATAAATGAGATGTTAGGAGCTGTTCGTTTGGTTTTTTTTTAGATTTTTAATTTTAGGAATAGGGTTATTATGTATTATTATTATGAATGTTATTATGCTTCATCATTTTAGAATTTCATGGAATTTTTTTATTCTCAGTTGTATTCAAAGATAAACAAATAAGTGAGACGGGTGAGAGAATAGTTCTTTTGGGGTTCCTTAGTTTTTTAATTTTAGGAATAGGGTTGTCAAGATCATTTTAGAATTTCATTTTTGGGAAGTTACTGTTATTGTATATATGAGCGTAATTTTTTTCACAAATTTTTATATGAGACCGTCTTACAATAATTTATTTTAAGATCAATAGCGTGAACAAAATGTGATTTTTTTTAATGATGCTTGTAGTGTTAGCAACGATTTCACCGTATTGTATCTCGTTGTATTTTGTATTTGGTACCCGATTTCACATCTGTATGTCCATTTTTGAATCTTAATTGTGTATGTACCCATTGGACTCACAATAGAAAATCGATAATTGGATAATGGGTTTGGATTGTTGGTTGGGTTGAATTGCTTGGGACTCTTGGTTGAATGCCTGATAAACCTTCAATAGAATCCGTCGAGAAATTGTATTTTCACCACGCAACCTTCGATTTTATGGCTCTTTTTGCGTCAAGGAGACGGTAATGTGACGTACATTTGACCCATTACGGTACAATAGGGAAGAGCCTTTGAGACGCCCGTGAAAATATTGTTGTCAGCCGTGTGTCAACATATGTATGAGTTTATCATCACCTGTCTTCAATGAGCAGGTATCTATGAAAAACAGTTTTGAAATTAACTGCATTAGTGTGCCAGTAATCTGATGTGTTAGAATTCTGCAGTACAAGTTCTCCGCGATGCAGCTAGAGTACTAGGAAAGCCTGACTGGAACTGCACTGATGATCCTTGTGAAAGAGGTCGGACTTGTTGGTTTTCTGATGATAAAACAAGGTTACCTTATGTCAGTCAAGTAACTTGTTTGTGCCAGGATGGCAAGAATCATATTAACAATATGTAAGTTACCTAACTATTAAGCTCTACTGTCTAGCAACATGTTCGGTTCAAGCTTACAAATTTATAGAGAATTTTAGATCATTCTTGTACCTATGTTATCGACGCGGCTTCAAGCGCCAGACACTGGTGACTGGTGTGTGTGTTGGAGTGTCAAACACAGTTTTTTGTGAAAATGTTTCTGTATTTCCTAACTTGAAGATTCTGTGTTGTGAGCGGAGAGACAGCCAAAGTGAAGTGTTAAAGTGATATAAGCCCTCGCTTTAGCAAATTATCTTATGACTTTTTTGATTGCTTTTTGTTGTGAAATCAGATCCTTTAAGGGACAGGATCTTTCAGGGGTCCTTCCAAGATCACTGTCTAAGCTGCCATTTCTTCAGATTATGTAAGAATTAATGCAATAGTACATATACTAATCATCTTGCTTGATAATAGGGAAATAAATAACTCGCTTTCACTTTTGCCAGTGACCTGTCAAGGAACTTGTTGAGTGGCTCAATACCTGAAGAATGGGCTTCCTTAAAAAACTTGAAATACCTGTAGGACCAATTCCTGTGATATAAGCCCTCGCTTTAGCAAAGACTGATTGCTACACAAATTCGCCCGTTTTTGTAATTCTGTTTTATTGACTTCCGTAAATTCTCTTACAGGTCTGCTATGGCCAATAATCTTTCAGGACCAATTCCTGTGTATTTAGGGAGCATTACTTCTCTCACATACATGTATGTTCTCTTTTGCTCTCCATACACACATTCTATTCACGTAAATTATTTCACATAGTTCTACATTTACCCTTCTAACTTTGATGTTTCACAATTTTATCAAATTTCAGAAGCCTCGAGACCAATCGGTTCTCTGGTGCTGTTCCTGCAGAACTTGGACAATTGGTCAATCTGAACAGCTTGTAGGTTTACTTTGTTTTGTTCAGTTGTAGAATATATAATGTATGGGAATATCACCATAGTTTTCATTATAGGTCATAAAAAAACATTATGTCTGTCAATATAGAGGACATATTGCGTGCATCTGACCCTGTTCCTCTTTACAGGAGCGAGCCTTTGAGGAAGTGGGGTAATGTTGTTGTAGTATATGATTAAAGGGGATTAACGACTCTTTCTAACTACTAAGACCAACTCCAACTCATATGTATGTCACATGTGATACGAGTATATCCCTAATCCCGCATTGATTAGAAGGACAGAGTTGGCCACTTCATAAAACCACTGAGCTACTCCCATAACCAATTGGTTAGGATGAAATCGCTTTTGGACTTATGAAGCGAACCCTCTCTTTTCCTTGTAGGTGTGGCCTAGACCTCTTTTCCTAGGTTTGCCATTAACCCTTTCCGACATGGTTGCCAGGATTCTCAGTGACAACAATCTTACTGGACAGTTGCCAGAAGAACTAAATAAGCTCAACAATCTAGCAGAACTGTACGTTCCCTTTTCTTTTTAGCTTTGCAAAATTTTATGGTTTTCTTTCTCTTTATTTTAATCTGTTAACAGTTTTGTATCTTTTCCATTCAACTCTTCTTTCAGTAGACTAAGCAGTAACAACTTCAAAGGACATCTTCCAGATTATTTCGGCAGCTGGCTGAAGCTACAGAAACTGTAAATGTCTTTGTTACATACATTAGAGTCAGGTGCAGAAGTTCATAACATGTATAAACTGTCATTTTTTTTTTGGTATTGCAGTGAGATTCAAGGCAGCGGCTTTGAGGGACCTGTACCACCTAGCATATCTCTTCTGCATAATGCGATTGAACTGTGAGTTGACATGTAATAAATATTCTAATAGGTTATTAATATAATAGTGGGACCTCAACCGTCACCTTAAGGTTTTGGTTGAGATGGTTCATCTAACATGTTATCAGAGCTACGTTCAAATCCTGGCAGCCTCCAATAACTCACGAAGTGGAATTTCAGCACATGGTACGGGGAAGCCTGTGCACTAACCACTCTCCGAGCCCAATGGGCACTCGAGTGAGGGGGCGTAATAGGTTATTAATATAATATTTGGACCTCAACCATCACCTTAAGGTTTTGGTTGAGATGGTTCATCTAACATATTCCACAGAGTAAAGTCTATATAATTATATATAACAGTATTTGCGAGGTATACATGTTGCAGAAATTCTGGTTGAAATGATCTCTCATGGTAAGACTATCATGAGATTGACCCATATTATGGGGTGATTATTTGTTGCTTTTTTTTTTATTAAGTGGGTTAATTGAGAATATTGTTATGGATTCTAGTTGAATTTGGTTTAGTCTCACATTATATTAATATGAGACTGCCTCACAGGGGACTAATTGTTTATGCAGAAGGATAAGTGACTTAATTGGAAATGGCTCCAAATTTCCATTACTGCAAAATTTGACGAATTTGAAAAGATTGTGAGTCATATCTCAAGACTTTTGGAATCTAAGAAACCAAACGCACGAGGGCTCTTAGTTCTAACTTCCTCATTATCAATTTGTGGCAGGGCTTTGAGGAACTGTAACATTTCTGGATCTATTCCGGATTATATAGCAAAAAATCTGCCACTGGAATTGCTGTATATCTCTTCGTTAGTTGCATAATGTCGTAAATAAATTTTTGGTTGATGCCATTTTGCTTCTTTGACCCAATTGTTATTAGAAAGGTGTTATGATGTTTATTCTTATCATGAGATGGGTTCCTGACTGGTTACCGCCTGTTGTAATTTACGCAGAGACCTTAGCTTCAACAGCTTAGACGGTAGTATTTCTTCAGATTCTGACAGTTTCCAAGGGATACAAAATATGTAAGCATTCAAATTTACTAGGTCTTTCCACTGTCTTTGTGTGAGGTTAAATTCTGAATAAATGTTTTTGCCACATATTATCTGCATGTTTCACAGTTGTAGGTCTTACAGAAAGAGATTTTTTTGAAAACTGTTCATTAGGTATTTGATGCACAATATGCTAACCGGAGAAGTTCCTGACTGGATGACGATGAACACCGGTAGAAGGTTTTCTTCCTAACTTTGATTACAAAATTGGATGAAATCGCAATTATTTTAACTTTGTTTGTACATGAATATGCTTCCCCGTTTCATTTTTGGTGTTCATAAGTGCTTGAGATTTTTTTTTTTTCTGTCATTCGTTGTTACTATAGTTTACCGAGCTGTGACTGAGGAGATCAAAATGATTATTAGTTTAGAATCAAGAACAATCATATCAAAGAACCTAGCCACATGATGTAAGATTGATAAGTCATTTATAAATTGAAATGTGTATCAATTAGGAAAAATATTAATTTGAAATGTCAGAAAGCCAAGGTAAGGCAATTTCATCTTGGATCCTTCGGAACCAGCATCTTTGTGTTGATAACACAAAGGAAAGGCTACAAACATTTGAGCCCCCCTCCTTCATCCATAATTTGCAGGAGTTATTGAGGCACTAGGGTAATGTTTTGTTGTTGTGCAAAAAGCTGTAAAAACCAAATCATTTTGTGTAATGTTCCCGTTTTATTTTGATGTCTACTGACCATGCAAATCAATTGTTCCTTCAGATTCAGCAATATTGATCTTTCATACAACCGCCTGAATGAAATCACTACCAGTTGTGATGGCCTCGATAACATGTAAATACAATTTTGAGGGGATTCATTTTAGTGTACTTGTTACTTTCCTAACTTTCCTTTCCTGCTACCAGTTTAAGAAAATAACTTGATTATTGTTTTCGTCATCTTCAGAAATCTATTCAGAAGCTTTAAGGGGGAATCAAACCTGTAAGCTGATCATCAATGTGCAAATATCATGCATAAAATTGATCTTTCAGTTATGAACTTATGATGTCCACCTTTTTGTAAATTGTTCCTTTTTTCTATCTGATAATTTTTTTTTTCAGGGAATCTACTCCGTGTTTAAGAAAAGACTCTAATTCTTGCTCTAAAGGTGAGAAGTAGAAATTAACCCAACATTAACCGAGATGCTATTTTTAATACGGCTTGAAATATGTAATGTGTATCTTATTTTTCACATCGCTCATGAAAATAGACAAAACAACAAGCAATATGTCTCTACTTGTGGATTTCAATTTTCGGTGGCATCAAAGACCCACCATTCTTTGACTTTGCAAATATGATGGAATTAATCAAATGAGTCATTTAAATGTTTGTGCTTCTTACATTATGAAATGCTAATCTATGTGATACACTTCTCCATAATTTTTATTATTGTACATGAAATCCACTTTGTGTTTAATTCAATAAGATGGAGTTAATCAAAATAACTTGGTAAAGGTCTAAACTTTCTGTGTTTCTTACACGGTGAAGTACTAGTTGGTTTGATCCAATTCTTGACATAATTTTCGTTATGGGTTATGTGGAAAAAAGTGACTTAATAGGCATGGGTAAGCCTGCCTACAGTACGAGGGAGCCTTTAAGCACTAGGGTAATGTTGTATTCTGTCTCTGGCAATTCAATTAGTATGAAGACATTTTTTCTGTATTCCTCACATTTCATATCTTACTTTGCATAGACTTATATTCATTGCATATCAACTGCGGTGGAGAGAGAACACATGTTGGGAAGAGTACCTATGAGCAAGATGTTACATCAGGTGGTGCAGCAAAATTTGTCCGAGCAGGAGTATGGGGATTTTGCAGTAGCGGGGATTACTGGAATGTCAAGGACAGAAGCGATTATATCGTAAAAGATTCGACACCTAGACTACAGGATTCAGAGCTGTTTCTACAAGCGCGCATCTCTGCCACTTCTCTAACTTATTATGGACTTTGTTTGGCAAGAGGAAGATACACAGTCACTCTGCTATTTTCTGAGATTGTCTTTGCTTCTAACAAGTCTTTTTCCAGCCTGGGTACTCGAAAATTTGACATTTATATCCAGGTGCTCCTGTTTTTTCACTAGTATGTTTCAAGGTTTTGGCTGATTTTACTATGATGTCTTGTGGTTTCACTAGTTCCATTTTGGCAACTTGGCTGGATTTATTTCTCACTCTTGTCACTTAGTATTATTATCAAAAATTAAGGCGGCCAAGGTGAAGAATTACTCACACCTCCAGTCACCAATGTGAATTAGTGTTTAGGCTCGGGTGCACAAAAATGAAATTAGCTCAAACAGTAAGGGCTTGTTTGGATGGAGGGAAATAATTTCACTAAGGCTCTAAAGTGGAATTGTTGCTTCGGTGTATTATTTAGAAATGTCACGGTCCATAATGAGTTTGTGGCCATCTCTAGTTTCCTCTCGAACTTTGCTAATGAGGGTTTTTGGAATATGCTGCAGGAAGCCTTAGTTTACAGGGATTTTGACATTCTAAGTAATGAAGTGCACCAACCTGCGAAGATGGTTTTTCGGAACATACATGTAAATAATAGTATTGAGATACGGTTGTACTATGCTGGGAAAGGGAGCACAGCAATTCCTACTAGGGAAAGCGGTGCCTACGGCCCTCTTATATCAGCTATATCTGTGGAGTCAGGTAAAGGATATCATCTTCTGGGCAGTAAATTGCTGAGACTGTTAACCTATCTAATGTTGCTTTAACCAAGTTCTATTATTAATACAGTTTTTTTCTTTTATTCTAAAAATTTTCATTCCTTGTAGATTTCAAGCCCCCACTGAGTAAGCAGACAATCACAAGGATTACGGTCGGAAGTGTAGCTTTGTTGTTGTTCTTCATAATCAGCGTTCTTGCTGTTTTCTGGTGGAGGAATCGTCGAGAGGCTTCCACTTCAAGAGAAGAAGGTGACTTCAACGTCTCTGATGCTTTGAAATTTCCATTAGATAATAAAATAAACGAACTACAGGGTATAAAACGTGGTGACTGTTCATTTGTCATTATGAACCACTTCACTTTGGTTGAGTGCCACAGGTCCTGGCACTCCCACCATTCCGACAGGACCGATACAATAATACTTCATTTTAGTCCCAAAGTATAAAACTTTTCCATAAAATGATAAAATAGCCTGTCTGGCACTCCAATACAGTAAACTTAGTCGCAGTAACAAAGATATTGCAACAGTATGTTATGTTCTTGTTAATGTTTCTTTAATCTTCCTTTTTACGCAGAATTGTTAGGACTTGATTTGCAAACTGGTCTATTTACCTATAGACAACTCAAAGCTGCGACAAACAACTTTGACGCTAATTCCAAGATTGGAGAAGGTGGTTTCGGTTCAGTGTACTTGGTATGTTTCCCTGTTTTTCAAGAGCTAGCCTAGATTAACATATACACATCACAGGCTCACATTAGATGATTAATATGAACCCATTTTCATCATGGTGAGACAGGGCACATTACTGGATGGAACCAATATAGCAGTTAAGAAACTTTCATCAAAATCGTCGCAAGGGAACCGAGAATTCATAAATGAAATAGGGATGATTTCGGGGTTGCACCATCCAAATCTAGTAAGACTGTATGGCTGCTGTGCTGAGGGAAACCAGTTATTTGTCATATATGAATACATGGAGAACAATAATCTAGCGCGCGCTTTGTTTGGTAAGAAATGATCATTACTCATTACTTGCAAGTTTCCAAACCTGTAACTTCATTTTCACCACAAGAGTCCGTTCCATTATTCCATATAATAGAGCAGTATTTTTTTTCAATGAAGGGTGCAACTTTGATCTTAACTTCAATCTCTTTTGATCATCATGCGCAAAACCTGAATTAATGTTTGTTTTGATTATATTATACGATTTTTAAATGATACGTATGTTAGCCGACCCAAAATAACAAAACACGATTCTTGCTGTTGCACAGATGTTGGAGAACTGATGCTAAACTGGCCTACTAGGCAAAAGATCTCCATTGATGTAGCAAGAGGATTAACATTTCTTCACGAGGAATCGACCTTCAAAATCGTCCATAGAGACATCAAAGCTACTAATATTCTTCTTGACAAAAATCTTAATGCTAAAATCTCAGACTTCGGCTTGGCTAAACTTGACGAAGACGATCACACTCATATTAGTACCAGGATTGCTGGAACTGTGTGAGTCCTATTTCGTTTGACGTATTTTTTGAGTTTATGAACTTAAAGCGGCATAGAAAATATGGTACTTTTCTAAAAAAAATTACACTTTGCAGCGGATACATGGCGCCAGAGTATGCTTTGTGGGGTTATTTGACTTACAAGGCTGATGTTTATAGCTTCGGGGTTGTATTGTTAGAAATTGTTGCAGGAAGAAGCAACACAAAATTTCGGCCAGAGGAAAATCACTTTTGTCTTCTTGATAAGGTATCATTCCCTATTTGCTCATCAAATCATAGTCTTGTTTGCTTTGTACGACATTTTTTTTGTGTGGCATTCTAAGACCTGACATAGACGACTTGGATTGTCTGCCAACTCTAATACAAACCTGAAATGAGCACCCTGAAGTAAACCATATCTGAATTTATCGGATCCAAGACAGCTCGAAAATGATCCCCAATTTGAAATGGTCTAAAAATAACCAATTTTAAACAAAGTTCAATAATCACAACACGAAAAGAACTAAAAATGTCTCGTTAGACCCGACTACTGACCCAAACATACCCATCCAATCCAGAAAGGAACCCAACCAGTAAAACCCGGCCCATAACAAACTGAAATATCTCGATTGACCCATGTGTCATGAACGTACCCATAACTGGAATCAGCCAATGCACCGCACCCTAAAAGGTCTTAAATCTGTAATGAGCCGTCTAGAACCCGACCCAAAATGATCTGCTTGTCTTGTCTAAGATTACTAGATGTGTTATCAGGCTAATTTAACTTAATGTAGTCCATATTTTGTGTTAGGCCTTTGTTCTACAACAGAATGGAGATCTCACAGAGCTGGTGGATCCGAGGTTAGGGATGGAATACAACGAGGAAGAAGCTCTAAGAATGTTAAAAGTTGCGTTGCTATGCACAAATGCATCCCCTGAAGTCCGGCCTACCATGTCCGTGGCACTGTCAATGCTTGAAGGGACCATTATTGTGCCGGTCCATGAATCAAGTTTGGATCGAAACATGCAAACTAAGGGGTTGTATCATGTTTCTAGGAGCCACAATGAAGTGATGTCTGAAAAAGATACTCAAAGCCTTATTATCTCAGGGGGTGCTCCCGGGTACGCTTCCTCCTGATAATCAAGATCTTTGTCCTCCATTTTTGTAGATTTTTTTTCATAGGGTTTAGTTCCATCATTGAGATTATCTTGCACTCTAGTGCACAACATTAATAGAGTTAAACTTCCTGTTTTATATCGACTCAGAATTTTTTTTTTTTTTTTTTTTGGTAACGAGGGAACCCGCAACCACTACCGTTGGTGCGCACTGAGTAAACCCGCGGGTGTACGTGATAGCCTGCAAACCACGTATACCAGGTAAGCCACCCGAGAGTGACAGACTCGAAGTCTGTTAGGCATGGACTCAGGCCAAGAATGTTCCACAAGATTTGCTCTTGAGGAGGCTTGAACCTGGATTTCCTGGGAGTTTTACCCAAGTTTTAACCACTAGACTCCACTCTTACGGCCGTTACGGGCTTGACTCAGAATCCTAGTCCCCAGAAAAATATAATATTCCCTCCGTCCCGGTCATTTGTTTACCTTTACTTTTACCACAGAGATTAAGGAATTGAGAGAGAACCATTTGAGGATAGTGTTATCAAATAATCAATTAGAGACATGCCTAATATAGAAAAGACAACAAATGAATGAAACACCTAAAAAAGAAAAAATGACAACAAATGACCGGGACGGAGGGAGTACCTATTTTTACATGAAAATATAAAATTTATTCTATAATTTGTTTACGGTGTCACGACTCCAAAAAAGATCCTGTGACTCCACTAATAGATTATAAATATAATAGTTGAGCCTTAACCATCACCTTTTAAATTTTAGTTGAGATGGTTCAACTAATATGATATCAGAACCCTGATAGCCTCCAATAACTCACGGAGTGGAAATAAGTAGAAATCCAGCACATGGTATGAGGGAGCCTCGACACTCGAGTGAGGGGGCGTAATATATTATAAATACTTCTACTTATGCTTGATTTTTTTTTTTTTTTTTTTTTTATTTTCAAGAAACAAGTGACATGAATATTTAAAAGTTATAAAATACAGTACACCAGTCAAACACTTTCGTAGGAGTGGCACCACCTTATCATAAATTCATAATAACAACCAGATTACAAATCCTCAAAAATCTCCCTTAGAGGTGAGTAAAAGACATAAGCACATAGCTTATGCTAAGTACACGGTATATAATTCGCTTCGTCCCAATTATTTATTTACGTTTAATATTTTTTGTAAGAGGTATTTTAATTGATGGTAAACAAATAGTTAGGACGTAGGTGTATTATAACTTCACCTATTTAATTAGGTATGAATCCTTGAATGATAATGTGTAGTAAGAACCTTAACATCATCAATAACCGGACCACACATCGAACCCATATTGGTCATGGTGTAAAATGAGCTCATGAACCTAATTCTTGTACGAGGCTTTTTGGGCGTAAACAAGAGTCGACCTTTAATGAACCCACCTTGACCCTTAGAGATATACGTGATTGTGGTCTTAGCCTCCCCTGCGAATGTCTCGACTGCCAAGGGTCCCACGCACTCGTTTTTAGCGTCTCCTACAAGGAATGTGAGGACGTAGGATTCCCCTACTTTAGTCCGTATGGTTTGGGCAATAGAGCTCTCTTTTCCTCCGATGAGCTCAATTGCCCTTTGTCCTTCAGGCACGAAGAAATGGAGGGAGTCTATGTATTTAACCGCCTTATGGGACTCGATCATCCAAGCTGGTAAGGGTGACTGACTGTCCTTGATATTTGAAGGGATTAGGACGCCCGTTGCTGAGTCGTGGGAGACATAAGGCCCTTGTCCAAACTCACCATTCTTGATCAAATTGCCTATAAATACAATTTTGGGGTCGAATAATGTTAGCAATTTTTATGATGTAAAACCGTCTCAGGTAAAAACATCTGTGTTGCTAAGAACAATGAACGGAAGTAAGGAGGAAAAGACGTGTGTACCTCGGGTAGCCTTGACGTCGTCTAAGATAACAAGAGCGACATTATCAATAATGGGCCCACAAGTTAAATCTTCTCCGGGATGATGCACATTATGAAAGGTAATCTCAATGACACTAGACTCAGCATGGAAACCCCAAGCATATGTGTCATAGCCAAAATGACTATATATGGTTTGTAGGGGCAACACGCCTGAACCGTCTTTGTGGTGGTTTGGTGAGATGGTGATGTTAAGAGTCTCGTCTTGAGAACAAGTCCGAGCAAAGCTAAAGGTGAGGGCGTAGAACCGGCCCTTGGCCACCCTCACCTTTTGTCGAATGGATGCATTGTTCCCGAGTCTAACCGCGTGCTTGCCTTCCGGTACAACTAAGACCATGTCACCCTGTTGTGTGCCCTCGGTTATGTACTCGACGAACCCTTTGCTAACCCATTTTGGAATTGCATACCGACCGTTTACTTTGGTCCTGGATAGTTGTAATGCGCTCGGACTGATCTCAAAGTTACCATTTGGGAGCATTCCTATCAAAAGAAAAAGAGAATAATATGGTTAGTATCACCCCTTGTGACTTTACCGATTATACTAAAGAAGTTCTATATCGTTATTGTTAGTTTTATCCTTTCTATTTTTTAACTTATCTATTTCTAAACTCGCATATTTAATCGACTATCGACAATGCCAACTAATTAGCTTCTAATAATTTGGCTAAATTCGTACTAATTTGTATTTACTCATCATAAAAAAAAATGTTTTCAAATGCATCTACTAAACCTAACAAGAGCTACACACATTTTTATACAATAATTAACATTTTTTGTTTACAAAGTGATCAATCTCTATCTTTTTTTCCGATGCAAGACACTCACATGACACATACTCTACTAAGCATTTTGGCCTATCTCAATTTCAAGTAAGATCTTACGATTCTATTTACCATAAAAAATTTGAAAAAATCTTAACAGGTCATACAATCCTACGATGTAACCCATTCTACTTTAGTAGGTGTAATAAACTAAAACATTATTTCAATTTGTAAAGCTAAGTTGAAAATATAACTTTCATGTAGGTATGAAAAAAACCTTACGAATTTGGACAATTTGTGAGCAAATAATATGTGTTTTGAAAGTATACAAAATCCGATCTCACCTATTTAAATCCTAACCAGACCCGGCCTATTCAAAATAGGATTTGGAGCCTAGCAGCTAAGTACCATGCGCATGTTAACAATATAAAAGTTGTTTATTCTCAAAAAAGCAAATTAATGTAAAAGACATATTTTTAACTGAGCTATATTCGTATTCTTTTCATTCATTTCATTTCCATGCGTTAGAATGAACGAACGGAGTATATATTACTTTGTCGTAGTAAGTCTTTGCTTAGTTCAATTATGAAAACATACAATGTTATAAGAGAATTACAACAAACAATATGCAAAATTTAGAAGCCAAGTAAAGAAAAGTCAAACCTCCAAATGAAACACAAAAGGTAGACGCTAAAAGTAGCACAAATACCACATTAAGCTTCATTATGTAATGTGTATGAATTAATAGAGAGAATGATCAATCAAATTATGCGACGAGAAATGATAGGGATGGCTTCGAGTTTATATGTGTTTTTGGGTGTCAACAAGGGCTTTATATTGTTTATATTTACATATAATGCCATTCTTGTTGCATATATAAATACAATAAGTCTCCTTTAACTTGTAATGGGTATATCCGTCACAAGCTTGCGGCGGGGTCAAATACTAGACATGTTGGTAAATAAGATTACAAATTGTTACTCTCTGGGCAATTTGATTTTGCCTTATCTACCCACATGGTTAGTAGTCGACGGATATGCCCATCACAAATGAGAATTTGTGATATAAACAAACAATAAGTCTCTCTTAAATTTTTGTGATTCATTTTAAAGTTTAAATCGGTCAGCAAATACATGCCACTTGCATAAATAAAGACAAGTCTTTTGCTAATATCTAGACATTTTGTTTTGATCTTATCTTAGAAAGTGGTAGATATTTAACCGTCTTAAGCTTAAGAGGAATAGTGCCCGTCTTAAACGAGAAGTTGCGATAAAAAAAAAACAAGTGTTATATCCTGGCAGTTTCTGTATCGTAAGATATGATATACTTGAAATTTAAGATTGATTGATAATTAATTACATACACAGTTATTGTTGGTTAATGTTAGACAAGAGCTTCAAGTTTATGTTTAAATAAATCGAGGTTATTAAAGGGCTGTTCAAGCATTAATACAGCACACATGTATTTGAATTGTACGACTAATATGGTCTTTAGTTTCCTATGGGATTATCTTGAACACAAATTCTTACTTATGACGGGAGGTATTCGTTTCTTGTAAGAGACGGATACCGTTTTCCCTTACAAAAAACTCATTTAGGGTGAGTGGAGAAGCACATGGGGGTCCCTCCTTTGTCCCCTCTACCCATTTCCTCTCACAAACTACTCGTCACAAGATCCGATCCATCACAAGCAAGACTAATTGTATAAACAAATAGAAGAGTACAAGTCGTACAATTAAATTAGATCCTAAAAGTCATGCCTAGGTGCGATGAGCTAGATGATAAGCCTGCAACTTTTACATCGTCAAACCAAAATGTGGTGCTAGAAGGCAGGTCAAGCGACCAAACCTCGTGAAAAATTTGTAGAGTGTGGAGGCAAGGCAATGGCAGTGGCCTTACTTAAGCTAGGTAAGTAAGTTAGTATGACAAGTGACAACGAAATCTCATAATGCCAAGAAAATATAAACAAGCATACCCCAATATACTCTTCATCACTAAAATCCTCTTCATCCTCATACTCATCAGTACACCTAGAGATGTCCAAGACAAAAGAAAGCATGAGAACGTATCATAATATAATACAGTAACAATAAAAGGCAGGCCGGCAACTTCCTCGAAAAGAATGGTAATTGTACTCTGTACATATTGGACACTCGCTAATATGTACACATAATTTACTCATTCTCTTAGGTCATCTGTTGACATAAGAGAATAAGCCGTTTGTAGGTGTACTCTCGGCCACTTGAATAACATTAAAATAAAAGACAATATGTAAAGAAAGAATGTAGGGTAGATACGTACAAAGTGGTTTTGTTAGCGAAATCGTCCTCGAAACGAGACGGCCTGCGTCAAAAACGAGAACAATCAAAACTAGGGACACTAGAATAATAATAATAAGGAAATGAAAGGAAAGGAAAGGATTGAAAACATACAAATAAGTTGCATCGCCTAATCCTTGCACCGGTGCTGCTGCTGGGGTGCTCTGGACCTCCATCTGGGAATACTGTATACTAGTTTGAGTATGCGCTTGAGACCGGTAAGTATATCCATGGTGACACTGACAACGATAGAAAAACTTAAATCATGATTTCTGGTTTTTAGGGGTCCGGTTCAAGATTTTCGATTTGGATTTTAACGGTTGAATAGGTTGGGGACTTTAGAGTCAGGCCCATTGGAAATTTGATTCTAACCCTTTTGTAGAGGCATTATTTGTAAGGCTAGTGATAAATTCGCGGACTGAATGTATAGAGCCACGCATATTAATGGATGAGGGTTGTTCTCACCGTTCTCACCGGGTGTTCGTTCTCACCGGATCCTAAATATATTATTATTATACATATATATATATATATAATATTTAATCACTGGATCATTATACTTTTACTATTCGTTTTCATATAGTACTATATGTTTCTAATGAAATTAATCGCTGTCTATTACAACATATCCTCTAAGTGTTTATTGCGAACTATATTACATTGACACCTAATTTGGTAAATTTGTGAAAACTTTCTTGTAAATGATATATATTCCACGTGTGACCTTGATACACTTGGTCATTATCACCAATGCATAACTTTAACCCCTCGGATAAGTCGTTCTCGACGCTGCTACGTAAAACTGACCATGACTAAAAATTGACTTCGGTAGATATGCTCCAACATGATCAAGTGATTGTCCATGACTTTTGTTTATCATAATGGCGTATCACAATCTCAACGTATAATGTCTACGCTTAAGAATGAATGATATCTTTGTATCTGAGGAAATCATCACTATTCTCGGAATGATCAATACCCTTTTGTCGCCCTTTGGTCAACCTTGGTTCCTTTTATTATTTTTCCTCTATTATGAATTGTTCAAGGCGAGTGATAATTAGACGTGTCCTTTTACATAAGTCGCAAGCGGGGCTAATGTTTCTAAGCAACATATCGGAATGCCTATTTTGAGTTTTAACTCATGATGAGGCAGACCTTGTAAATCCAGAATGTTCACTATTATGTAGGGTACAATGTGAAGTGATCCTCTCATTCCGTAGACGAAGAACAAACCTCATCACAACTTCTATACGTAGCCTCTTCTCCTGGAAGATTCCCGTAATGTAATTGTTTGTGCAGTGAGCTGTCTTATTCAAAGGTGTTAGGATAAGTCTTTTCCGGAGGTATCTTTCGTCATGATGATTGATGTCAAAGTTTTGGTACATTTCGCTCACTATAGTTTTCAGCTTTAGTTCCCCTAAGCTTCCAATATACTCTTTTGATATCTTAATCTATGTTGTTTCGTCCTCATTATTCTCTGCTTTTGCTTCAAAATTTCTCCTACTCATAACTAATAGTCATTCGTTAAAGTGCTTGTGCCCTTGCAGCTTTTGGTAGTCTCATTGTCCTTCACAAACTCACAAGCTCTTTTTTAGGGTATATATTTTGCATTCTTTCCAATGCTTGAACAACGTCTTGTCTTGAACCTTTTGCAATTATTGGTAGGACTTGTTGGAAATCTTCACCAACAGTACAACCTTGCCTCAAAACCTTCTTCTTTGCTTCTGGGTTCTGAAACGTCATGATATCCCTTATCGTTCTTATACTACTTCGAAAACACGGGAAACTGACGGAGAAAATCTGTCAGTAACAGCCAAAATCTGTCAAGAATTTGATTTCCTGACGGAAAATCCATTAGTAATGGCCGTTACTACGATTCCACGAAAAATAGACTACTGACGGATTCCGTCAGTAATATGCATGACTTTACCAACGAAAAATCCGTCAGTGCGGTCAACATAGTGTTGACTTTAAGTCAACACTATGTTGACCTCCTGACAGATTTTCCGTTAGTACAGTCAAGATTACTGACGGATTATCCGTTAGATGCCCATCCTGGGCTTGCCAAAAGTCAACATTTCGTTGACTTCCCCAACGGATTTTCCATCAGTAGTCTTAATTTCCTGACGGAATTTCCGTTAGGACTGTAATTTACAGGGGCTGGAAACAGCAGCCCATGCCTAGCCACAATGCTATGCATTGTTTTAAACGTTCCAATCAAACACAACTCGAACCTG